>ML783481.1:566812-576839 GCA_009831015.1 Picea engelmannii | reverse complement strand
TATGCATTTGTAGTTAGGCAATCCGACGGTCATGATATGTTCCCGACATAGAGTGATCCGACAGTTCATACTCTCCTCGATCTTAGTGGCCATTGATCCATGGCTTAACACCCGATTGGTCCATGATCTCTATTTAAAGAGCATGGAGGGTCATTTGTCTATGATCGATTGTGAGAAACTCTCTTGTAAAATCTCTCTGTAATCTTTTTCTTTTCATTAATAAACTGCTCCAAGTGGTCGCGTTGGCTGGGGCCGTGGATGTTTCCCCGTAGGGGTTTTACCATGTGAAAACATCGGTGTGTTGATATTTGATCTGGTTATGTGAGTGGTTACTGAAGGTGTTCATCCTCTATTGGAATACCTGTGTTGTCAAACATGTGGAACGTTACATAGATCCTCATGGTTAGAGAGTTATGGCCATAAGAAGTTGGAGACCCCAGGTTTGGGTAATGGACCCATGTTTGTTTGATGGGTAACGATATGAGTTATGATATAATTTTTAGATAATACTATTCTATATGGATATTACATGTCATGCCATTTCTAGTGGTATGTAGAATGTCACATAACTCCTCACGGTTTGAGAGTTATGGCCTTACGAAGTTGGAGGATCCTCATATGTCATCTAGAAGCCCCAAAAGGTCAAAGTAGTCAAAGCGGTTTAAGATATTTTAAAAGGTTAATAATAAAGTGAAGTGATGAGTGTATTATAATTCAAAGTGAATACAAAATAAATTATTTCAATAATAAATTTAATGGAGAAATTAGAAGTGGACCCAACCCTAAAACAAGGAAAGCGGGCCAAGTGACCTAGAAGATGTTTTTAAGGAAGCTACTTGGAGAGTATAAATAAGAGGCAAGGCTCTCTCATTTGAATCACACTTGAGAATATTGAATATATATATGTGTCTTAGGTAACCAAGGATATCTACACTAGAATTCTGAGTGAAGGTGAAGAAAAGAAGGCCGAAATGCAAGGAAGGATAAATTCTTTTGATGGTGCTTTCTAAGGTATGTTATTTATAGGTCATCTCACCATTTTCACTATAAAGTCTTTTCTATAATGATCCAGACTGTGAAATTTCTATACAAGTGAGAAAACATATCCAAGTATCTGTGAAAAAACAATTCATCTTGTGGGTCATTGTATTTTTGGAGTTACACTCCGTGGAAAATAGGGTTTGTGGCCAATCCTGAAACTAGTCAAAATCAGGTGTTTCGGGTAAAAACATCATAACCTATTAATAACAAATCAAAATTCAATGAGACAAAATGTGTTGGTTAGGTTATATTCTTTAGTATGTTGTGTAACAATTTCATATCATTTCATAAAACATTTTGTGTGGGGCACGCTCTACAAGGTCGCTCTCTAGAATAAGCTAGAATTAAGCAAGGTATGCCATTTTTGCTATACCTCCTTTTTTGAGAGGTTCCAAGTAGTGACACTTGGAGGAATTTCATAAAGCACACTGAATAACATTTTGTATCTGTTTCATATATTTATACATTACAGGTTCAAATTTATGATTACTTCATGTTAGGGTTGTTGACTAATCCAAAACTAGGCATGTGAGACTAAAGAAACATTTGATAAAAATGCTAGTCTCTTGTTTTTAAAGTTAAGGAAGGTTTGCAAGAATGTGATCATATACACCAGGTCTATTATAGATCTACAAATCAGATTTGGATGATGAAATTGATGAGGGATTTTGGTTGTGGTACATGTTGAGTACATGGTTGAGACAAGTAGTTGATGAGTTGGTGCACATACATGAGGTGTATAGTTGATGATGGTTGTACATATTGATGAGTCATAGTTGATGAGTAGTTGACACATGATTGGTACATACTTGGTGCATGGTTGGATGCACTTTTGTATGGTACAGGTTGATTACAGGTTGGTGAACGGTAGATGCACTTGTTTATGGTACAGGTTGATTACAGGTTGAGGTACAGGTTGATGCATGGTTTAGATTTATTGGTACAGGTTTACAATTGTATACCTCACAGTGATAGTGTGACAGTGGTTCCATCATTCTACTTCTACTTCAGGGTGGCAGGACAGGGCAAGGACAGGTGGTTGTAGCTGGAGAACATTGGGGATTGTAGCCTCCTTCTGGTTGTAGCCAGAGAATTGGGGATTTGGAGCTTCCCTCAGGTTGTAGCCTGAGAAACTAGGGGGTTGGAGCCTCCTTCCAGTTGTAGCTGAAAAACAAAGTAAGTTGGTGCTTCCAATGAATGTAATTCTTCAAGACATATAATAAAAGCATTCCATGGTTTTCTCCCGATTTGGGTTTCCACGTAAAACACTGGTGTACTGAGTATGTGTGTGATTATTTATTTCTTACTGCTCATTATTGGATAATAATTCTACATTGATATAACATTTGAAGAAAAAGGATTATAATTACGCTATTACTGATTCACCCCCCCCTCTCATTAATCCAACAGTTAAAGCTTGGAGACATACTAGACATAATGTAAAAGGGAAAATTCCACTTGCAAGCTCAGAGGATATGGAATCAAATGAAACTATAGTGTCAGTTGATGGTGATAGAGTTTCGAATCTTGTTAGAGAAGGTAAAATTTTTATGTTTAAATTTTTTCAAATAACTTGTAGATACATACTTGTGTGATAATCTAAAACGAATTATTTGTTGTCCAATATATCCAATAATTTGTAGTTATTTTTTCCATGGTTGCACCTATAGACAACACTGAAAACGTGAAATATTATTTGGTGCGATGCACGGAACAAAAGATGAGACTATTAGAAGATTTTGATGATAACGGTTTTATATATGAAAGAGGATACATTGTATTGAAAGGATATTTGTTTCAAGAAACCCATCAAGTTGATACTCATGTTCACTTTCAATACTATGAGTCATATGTCACGAGTTGTCAATATAGTCATTTGGTATGTGTAGCGCACATGAAGTTAATAGAAGTTCAATAAAAAAAAAAAAAAGTTAGAAAATTGAAAATGTCCAAAGTCGATCATGAACGAATAATTGAAGATGGAATACCATTATGTTGTTTTTAAACAAACTTGGCACATGTGTACATTCCAGAATTTTTTATTTTTCATTGAAAGTACATTCTAGATTTTGATAACTTGTTTTGACTATCTTCAAACATATTTTCAATTATGATATTTATAATACTATGTATAAAAAAATCACTTGGGAACTGCACCCCAATTAGTATCTAAACATATATTGTTAATACTTACAACCTAACTAGTATAGGATTTAGGGAACTACTAATTTGTATGGAAGTGAAAGAACCATTTGGTAACTTATACCCCTATCGATAGCCAAAAGTATGCCATTGGGGAATTTCACCCTAATTAGTATAGTAGTAAAAGACATTCTTCAGGAACACCTTAATTTACATATATAGGAGTGAGACAACAACTTAATGAATTTGCATCTTAGTTAGTGCTAAAATAATATTCTTGGGATTTAACCAAGAATTAATATAATAACAAGGGAACCCACTTGTGGTGCACCCTATTTGAATAAGAGTAAGAGAAGTACTTACAAATTGTGACACCCCCATTAATAGCCAAAAGTATGTTCTTGGGGAATTCCACTCTAATTAGGATATGAATGATGGAATCACTTGAAAATTTATGCCCAAGTATGTTATAACCTAAATTTGTATAAGAGTGAAAGAACCAAGAATCACTTGGGGTGCACCCTAACTTTAATATAGGATAGAGGAGAACTTAATCTTTTAGGGACATGCATTTTATATAATACAAGTTCTTTTTTCAAGTCAAGAAGTGAGGTATCCTTAGGTGCAAGGGATGAAACTAATCCTAACTTAGGCATACTCACTACTAGGCTTATTTATGAGACATCTTTAAGTACCTGATCCGACTAATAGACCCATCATCATATATCCTTCTAAGCATGCCCCCTTCTAACATTTGGATGAGACTAATCTTTTTTAAATAAAGCATAATATTAGGGCAGCTTTATAATATCAAATTCTCATTCTATCTTGTGATTGGAAATGTTTCACATGTTAAGAGAAGTAAAACATATTTTAATGAAGTTCATTCGATGGGGTTTACTTGCTTTAGAATGTTTCAACTCATTCACATATATGTATTATGGATCCATCCCCATCGATGGGGTTTACTTGATTTATAATGTTTGAACCAATTCCCATATATTGTAAAAGGTTTATCTATAAACTCTCTATTTAAAGAGAAGTTCCTTCACATCTTACGCATGGTTGGATTTGCGAGATTCTAGCAAATTCTAGTGATGGATCACCAAGATACCCATTTCTAACTTCTAAATGGAACTAACCCTTTCTCAATTATGTGCATTAACATGACATCTTTATGATACCCAATTACATTGGTAGAACCATTAATGTAACCTCTTCTAATATATACGAAGGATTCAATATCAAATTTAACCTCTACATCTAATTAAAAAAAATAATTTTTAAAGTATTTTTTTTAATTGAATTGTTTTTTGATATAAACATTTAATTATTCACAATGTTAATTTATATTTAGTTTAACAAAATTTTTAATATAGATGTAATGCTTTATAAATATATTAAGTGTCATAATGATTTTATATGATAATAATTTGTTTTTAAGGTCATGATATTTGTGTAGGAGATGTTGTGGTTTATAGGATAAGAGATTCCCCCTTAACCATTTGATTGTTATTATTTTATATCATAATAATTTATTTTTAAGGTCATGATATTTGTGTAGGAGATTATGTTGTTTATAGGAGAACATATTCTCCCTTAACCATTTGATTGTTAAGGTGTATGGAGATATATAACCTTCTTCTTTAGTTTTCACCATGACTTCCAAAGTGAAAACACAAATTTTATATTTACAATATTACTTTTTAAAAAGAACATGAATTTTATATTTACCATATTAATTTCTATAGAAATTTAATTTCATGTAGAGTAAATCAAAAGTTGATACACAAATTTAATGTCATGTAGTAAAACAAATTATTAATGTTGAAGAAGTATAACACTCAAACTATTTGGTGAATTCTATTCCAAGTATATTGACTTGAAGCAGTTATTAATGTTGAAGAAGTATAACACTCAAACTATTTGGTGAATTCTATTCCAAGTATATTGACTTGAAGTAGTAATATAGTGGTATAGTGATATAAAGAATGAAAAATTGTTAAACACTATTTTGATTGACCCTTACTTTTTTCAATAGTATTTTTTTCTATTTTACTTTAGTAATATTGCATTAGGTTCAAGGGTATATGAACCTTTAGGTGAATATATCTTATAGATTTACCTTTTTTTTAATGAATACATGATAAAATTAAAGAAGAGTTTATCATCTCTTCCATTTTAAGGATTTATGTTTTTGTCACATCATTTTGAGCATTTTATTTTATCGCTAACTTTGTCACTTTTGCCAATTTGTCACATCATTTTTAACATTTTATTACTAGTTAACTTTTCCACTTTTTGACAATAGAATCATTTTTTTATAGTACATAGTGAACATAAAATAAAACATTTAAATTATTACATAGCAGAAAAGTATTTAAGAGATTGATGCTTAATTTAAAATGCATTGTAAAAAAGAGAATACACAAAACATTATTTCATTACTAGTTAACTTTTCCATTCCACCTTTTGACAATATAAACATATTTTTGACAATACAGAGTGAACATAAACTCAAACATTAAAATTAACATCCCTCTCTGGCGCACTGAGAAAACCTATTATTTGAGGACACTTGCTCGCAAGTGATCTGGACTCTTCTGATGTTAAAAAATTTATAATCGATTATGACGCGTTATGTTAGATGACATGATGTTTTACTATTGTATATACAGGTGCTATTTGACTCAGTTTATTTGAGTGTGTAGGGTTTTTGACCTGGAGGATGCAGAGGCATCGACAGAGCCCTTGGACTCCGGATTGAGTCAGGGAGTGTGATATTTGAGTTGATTCATTTAACATGATATTTATTGATTTGATGATATGTTGTTGACATGTTCTGACATGATGGTTGATGATGCAGGCTAACGATAGCTTGTCGACCAGAATCACATATGGAGTAAAGGGGCCACACATGATTTCCAGAGAGGTTGAGGGAGAGGTGTGGACAGCAGCCCTGCCACAACCTACTAGCACTCCCACCGTGGCTCGAACTGTAGGTTAACGATTACCTAGTTCGAGAGGATCCATGATGTTGTGAGGGAAGACTGCGACAGTCACTCACGATGATTCTAAGGGGCGCGCAATAAGGCGGGGGCCTTATTCCTTAGAGACCTTAGTCTCCCACAAGTTCACCTGGCGGAGTGTTGACTCCAGGGGTTATAGATGTCTACCAATCAGTCAAGTCGGCGAGTGGCACCCTTGGAGCACGTCGTGCATCCTGAAGGGCACGTCGCACAAAATAAATACAAGTTGGCAAGTGGCACCCTTGGAGCACGTGGTGCATCCTGAAGGGCATGTCGCGCAACAAAAAGAAGGAAACGAGGCGAGTGGCACCCTTGGAGCATGTAGTGCATTTTGAAGGGCATGTCGCATTGATGTTGATGATGAGACAACCTAGATGACCCTGAGACCTTATCGCCTTTAGAATTTCTCAAAACGACTCCCCTAATTGATTGTCACCCCGTTCAAGTCTAAACATAAAATTTAAAACATCGCTAAGATAAAATTTTGATAATCCCTAAGAAAAGATCCTACAAAAATAAACATAAGGGCGTAAACTAAAACCCTCCTAAGTGTTAGTTAAAGTCTTCTTAATTTAAGGGGGGGTAAAGTAGCGAGGAATATAAATTAATTGAAACCCATGGTTTTTATATTTTAAAGAAGAAATAAAATTATTAAAGTGTGGGAGTATAAAAGTTAGGATTTTAGAGATATAATGAAAAGATTATTAAGAGCATTTATCTTTTGGGTTTTAGAAAAAAAAAAAAAGGGAAAGGAACAATTAATAGAAATAAGGAAACTTGTAATAAAGGAAACTTAATAATGGAAAGTAGGGGACATAGGGTAAAAAGCAAAAAGGAATCAACAATTAAGGAGTTACTAAAATGAACTAAATTCTGGCAACTTCATTTTAGGAATGTTATTAAAAGTATGAGAGGGGATCTAGGAACCCTAGGAGTAATTTTAGGAGCGACTAAAGGGGGGTGAGGGAAATGAGTGTTTTAATTATTAAAAAGAAATTAATTTTTGGAGAAACGTGGGGAATGAGTGACACTTGGACGACAGAGAAATTTTAGAGGATTGTCTTTAAAAATTAAATTAATAATGATTTAGGAAAGTAAGTGGGTCTCAATTTTTCTATAAAAGAAGGGGAAAAGAAGGAAGAAGGGGAGAACGGTTAGCGTAACGTTACGCTGTCGGATTGTGGCTTGATT
Organism: Picea engelmannii; assembly: GCA_009831015.1. Lineage (NCBI taxonomy): Eukaryota > Viridiplantae > Streptophyta > Pinopsida > Pinales > Pinaceae > Picea > Picea engelmannii. Next base: position 569,436 of record ML783481.1, on the reverse strand, counting down.
GTTTTCTTGTGAGGAGTTGGGAAATTCTCAGTTGTATTGGAGTGGTAGCTCATCCTTGGAGGCGAGCTGAGAAGCTAGTCTTATCTCTGGATCTTGTGTGTCCCCTTTGCGGCTCGGGGGGCTAAGGGGGAAGCAGAGTACCCCTAGCGATTGGCTGGGAGGTACCGGTGTAGTCTCTATGGTCAGCAAACGGGAGCGGTACGGAGCACAGGACGCGGCATGGAGCACAGGACGTCATCCGAAGCGGGCGCAAGGCATCGGTATGCTCATGTGTTTAGTAGTGTAGACTGCCTAGTTTTCACTTCGGCGATTATGTTGTATTGGAGTAAAGATGTTTCTTCAGCTGTTGTAATTCATCCTTGTATGCTAAAGTGATATTGTTTCTGGAAAAAAATTGTTGGATAAGATGTTCTGAATATTGGTTCTGGCGATCTCATTGCTGGATATTTCATGGAATTAAATCTCGTAATGGCATCCGCTCTGGCACTTTTGTTGGGTTTTTTTTGTGATTTCTAAGATCAGTTGATATGGTGTTAGATCTGGCATTCGTCTGTATGAGCGATGGCAAGGGTTTATTTTTATTTATCCTTCGATCTGTTGAAGAATTCATTTTACATTTGTTTATGCGCGTTTTTTTTAATTGTTGTGGGCGAATTCCTCTCTGTGAGCATTTAAAAATCTCAGTAGGTATTTTTCCATTTGCTGGTGGCCGTTTTTAATTAGTGTGGTTGTTTTCCATTTGCCTGAGGGCGTTTTAATTTAGTGATGGTGTTTTTCCATTTGTCGATGGCCGTTTTAATTTAGTATGGCGTTTTTTCATTTGCTGGTGGCCGTTTTTAATTAGTGTGGTTGTTTTCCATTTGCCTGAGGGCGTTTTAATTTAGTGATGGTGTTTTTCCATTTGCCGGTGGCCATTTTTAATTAGTGTGGCATTTTTCCATTTGTTGGTGGCCGTTTTTAATTAGTGTGGGTGTTTTCCATTTGCCGGAGGGCGTTTTAATTTAGTATGGCATTTTTCCATTTGCGGGTGGCCGTTTTTAATTGGTGTGGGCGTTTTTCATTTGCCGGTGGGCGTTTTAATCATTGCTGGGCATTTTTATGTTTTCTGTGGGAGAATTCCTTGGACTGTGGGCGTTTTGCTAAGTCCCTGTGGGCATTTCGTTTTTGGGGCATTCTGTTTCACAAGTTACTGTCATTATAGTCATTTCATTTTACTGTCATTACTGTCATTACTGTCATTACTGTTTTACTTTCATTTCTGGCATTACTGTCATTTCGTTTTACAGAGTTTATGTTTTGTATTACAGTGTTAAGTTTTGTATTACAGTGTTATGTTCTGCGGTCTATGTTTTGTATTTACTTTGAGAAATCAATAGAAGCTGGTGGTGTCCATAATGACACAATTATATATTACATTTGATGTATGTTATTTATTGGAAATTAATAAATGCATTGTAGCTGTTGTTTTAATTATGTTCTGTTTTTATTTGCATATTCATGGATATGATATCTGGTCTTTCCTAAATTGCTTGTGAAAATATACAGAAACCTCTATAGGCGAAGATGTAGGCACTAGACTACATCATATCACACGTCAAGGAGTGCATACATTTATTCTTTATGAAAAACAGGCCAAGAAACCACAAGAATAAGGAGATGATGAAAAACATTGCTGGCTTGAAACAGATATAGAAACCACATGATCTATATTAGAATGGATTGGTGGGATCTATTATTTTTGTTTGGTGTGTAGATTGAATTATTTAAAATAATGTTCCATTGTCTCTTGTAAACTGTGTTTGAATGTATTGATTTGATTCAAATTGTATTTGCTCCATTCATAGTCTTCAATTTTAATGATATTTTAATGGAAAAGAAAATCTGAAAAAAGAACTAAATATTTTATTAAAAACTAATTGTAGGTTCAAATCTATTAATCACATTTCTAAAATATAAAACATTATATGTTGAGAATTCACTAAATAGCATTTATAAATACTGGTAGTTTGATCAAGGATGACTATGCAACTTAAAATTGTTATTAAAACTAGAGTATGGATAGGAAATGGAAAAAGGGGCAGTGGGTTATTTACACTAAATCTATTTCAAATTTCAGATAGTTATACTAGATATAGATGAATTTATAAATAATATAGATTGATTTATAAAGGGGTATGATATTTTTAATTGAAATTTGAAAAAAAAAATTATATATTTTACATATCGACATTTGTTATGTAAATCTCACTGCCATCTTATTATTACTGCCTTATTAGAATCATGTAACTGCCAGATGTATTACTACCTCGATGTAACTGCCAGAATTGGGAATTTTCACATTCTTACATTATTACATTATGTTAGGGTAAAGGTAATATAAGATAAGGTTATGGTAATGTTACTGCAACAAGTTATTGCAATGTTACTACATTACATTATAATGAAGTAAAGTAATGCCAAGTTAATGAATTGTCTTATGATGGAATGTATGAAATAATCATGTGAGGAAATGACAATGTAATCTAATGCAATATAGTGGACTATCAATGTCTTAATCATTAGTGTAATGACCATGCCGCTTGGTTAAATTGCAAAATCTTTATATGATAATGTAATGATGCTAG
>ML783481.1:525616-540090 GCA_009831015.1 Picea engelmannii | reverse complement strand
TGTTTACTGAGCCTATTATCATCACTACCAAAAATGATATCATCTACATATATCTCAACAATGATCAGGCTATCATTTTCTTCTTTAATATATAGATTACTATCAATGTTACCTTTCCTGAATCCTTGCTGCCTCAAGTAATTTTCAAGTATGGAATACCAATCCCTTGGTGCTTGCTTCAGGCCATACAATGCCTTTTTCAACCTGTAAACATATTGTTCTGCTTCCTGTACCTGAAAACCATCTGGTTGTTCCATATATACTTCTTCCTCTAAATCACCATTCAAAAATGCAGACTTTACATCCATCTGGTAAACTTTAATGTGTTTAGAACTAGCATAAGCTAGAATCAGTCTAATAGATTCCATTCTTGCAACAGGAGCAAAAGTTTCTCCAAAATCTATTCCTTCTAGTTGTGCATACCCTTTACCAACCAATCTAGCCTTGTTTCTAGTTATTTTACCTACTTCATCCATCTTATTTCTGAAAACCCATTTAGCCACTATGACATTCTTATTCAAAGTTCTAGGAACCAATTCCCATGTCTTATTCTTTTTTATTTGACTAAGTTCTTCATTCATTTCTTTCATCCAGTACTCATCTTTAATTGCTTCTTCAATATTTTTGGGTTCAATAAGAGAAAGTAAAGATACATGTTCATGAGTTGAGGTGGATTCTTGCCTTCTACTTCTTGTTCCAACACCTTCATTTATGTCACCAATTATCTATTCTTCAGGGTGATTTTTCTGTATTCTCTTGCTTGGAGTCTTTGATGGAGTCATGCTTTTGGATGGAGTTGTGTCCTGTGTCAAAGTAGGGATTAATTGTTCACTGTCAGCAGCCTTAGTTTCTTCTGTTTCACTTACCTCATCATTCATTTTATTCTTGTCATTTATCTCATATATTTGATGATTCTTTTGTTTAGATTTAGACTTCAAAAATGAGGACTCATCAAATTTCACATCTATGGCTTCAACTATTTTGTTCAATCTAAAGTTATAACATTTATAAGATTTCCTTGAACAGGAATACCCAACTAAAATACCTTCATCTATTTTAGATTCCAACTTACCCAAATGCTTGTTAACTCTTTTGATATAACATTTACTGCCAAAAATTTTGAAATGTTTAACACTAGCTGGTCTGCCTTTCCATAACTGATAAGGTGTCTTAAAATGATTGTTTCTTAGCAAGATTCTATTTAAAATGTGAACAACAGTATGAGCAGCTTGAGGCCATAGTATATTACTTAGTTTATATTCATTGAACATAGTTCTAGCCATCTCCATAACAATCCTATTTTTTCTTTCAACCACTCCATTTTGTTGAGGTGTTTCAGTAACAGAAAAATGTCTTCTTATCCCATTTTCATCACAGTATTTGTTGAATTCTTTAGACACAAATTCCCCTCCATTATCTGTTCTTAAACATTTAATTTTCATGTCACATTCATTTTCAGTTGACTCCTTGAAGGTTTGAAAACAACTAAAAGTTTCAGATTTCTTTTTCAATAAAAACATCCATGTCATTCTAGTAAACTCATCCACAAATAGTAGAAAATATCTTTCTCCTTTTAACCCTGTTGTTCTCATAGGTCCACAGACATCAACATGTACTATTTCCAATGTTTTATTTGTTGAATGTTCTTTGGTTTTGAATTTAACTCTAGTTTGCTTACCATGTTGACATTGCTTGCAGACAGAACTTGAAAGATTCTTTATGATAGGTAAATCTCTTATTGCTTCCCTTTTATTCAACTGAATCATATTTTCAAAGTTAATGTGTCCAAGTCTTTTGTGCCACAACCAACTTTCATCTTCACTCCCAAGATAACATTTTTCTTTTTCTTCATCTAGTATGTAAATGTTGCTTGAGGTTATTGTGGATGTTCCAACTAGTTTATTTGATTTTATATCCCTGATTTGACATCATTTTGAATAAAAAATTATAAAGAGACCTTTATCACAGGTTTGACTTACACTCAATAAGTTATGTTCCATTTCCTCAACCAATAAGACATTTTCAGCCATGATTTTCTTGTTGTTTAGACATACAGTTCCTTTTCCATCTATCCTAGATGATTGATCATTTCTAAAGGTGACTGTACCTTCTTTTCCTTCATCTAGTTCAACAAAGAGTTGTTTTCTACCTGTCATATGTTTTGAACATCCACTATCCACAACCCATTTTACTTTATGTTCTGCTTGTAGAGCTATAGTGCATTTTTCAATGTTCAGATTTTCACTTTTCTTTTTCCAAAATTTGGTTTCCAGATCTCTGTAAGTGGGTTCATTAAATTTATGAAAACTCATAGGACAATTTATTAACACATGCCCAAAGTTGTTACACTTGTAACATTCAGTCTCATATCTTAAGGTGTCAAATCTGTTGTAAGAGTAGTTCATATTGTTTTGACTAGTTTTACCATGTCCTCTTCCATATTCAAAATTAGACCTTTCATGACTGTTATGTGCATTTATCTTTCTTGAAAAAATATTACAAAATGCATCCTTATGTCCATACTTAAAACAAAAGAAATAGTGGCCTTCAAACCTGTTTTGATGTCTTCCATAACTTCTTCTATGCACTGTTGAACCCTGATTTTCTTCTTGCATTTCTAATTCCATCTTCTTGCTAGTAATTTTCTCATGATTATCCTCTGTACCTGCTTTCTCAACACTTGAACTAGAACATCCATTAGTTACTGCATATTTATAACCAATTCGAGTCTTATCGTATGTTGATCTTTGACTACTAATAATTTGATCTAACTGTAACAACCCTAGCTAAATGATTACTTAAGATTTACCAAGTATAATTAATTAAATAAATAATTGTCCGAATGTGTATTAGTTAAATAATGATTATTTATTGATAATATTAATTAATTAATTAATTAATATTTAATATATGTTGATTAATTAATTAATTGATTGATTAACACATTTAATGTTTAGGGTAAAGAATTAAATACTTAATAACTTTTAATTCATTATTATAAAACTTTACATATGCAGGGGATGAAATATTGAATGGAGGGATAAGGTGGGTGGAATTAAAGGAGGGTAGGAGGCGGTGAATGGAAGAGGATATGAGGGGGCAGAGGCCTTCAGGAGAGGGATTATTATGAAATTTTAGGGGAGAGGAAGCATTATTTTGAGAGAAGGACTGTATTTTCTGTTTGGTATTTTCTGGTTTGGTCTGGAGAGTTTGGGTGGACTGTTACAGGGGTGCACCAGGTTGCTGGGAGTTTTGGGCTTGGGGGGCAAGAATCCTCACAGAATCCTAGAGCTAGGGAGACAGATAGGCTCTGTTCCTAGCTGGCAGGGAGGAAGGATTCGGTTTTGGGCAGATTTGGGCAGAGAAACAACGAGGACAATCAGAGATTGGGGAATTAGCATCAGATAGATGTATGCATTTTAGTGATTATGTTATGTTATGTGATGGTTATGTAATTTATTTTCATGATGTTAATAAATTTAATTTCTGTTGAATGAATTATGGTTAATTGTTGAAGATTAATTTGTACAGAATAACATTTATCCACTCTCTATTTTTTTTTAGCGTGTGTTTTATAAGGCTCTATGGGATGTGAAAACATGAAAGAAATATGGCTGGCTAATACTGAAGAAAGCCTATGGTTCTATTGAACAACAAATAAATCCAAAAATCAAAACCACTAATAATAATAATAATAAAAAGATGTTTATATATATATCAATTTTTCCCCAGGATTCTTGGTATGGCGTGCAACCAAATAGGGAAACCATTTTGAGGCTTCTGTGAAAAGGAAGGTAGGTCTCTAGTGTAACGATTAATGCGGTGCCAGGCTCAAGAGGTAGGGGATTAATAGGGATCTGTTGCCATCAAGCGATATGGCTAAGGGTCTATATGTTGGCATGTTTTCAGGCAGATGTGCTTGTCATTGATGGCAAGATTAGAGTATGCAGCGATGGAAAAACAGGGACAACATAAGCTCAGAAGAGATAGTGCAGAGGTGCACTAAGACTGCAAGAGTGTACTTTTTTATTTGATGGAAAATAGGTAGGCAAGGAAGATCAACAACGCAGGGATAATTCCATGGAAAGATCAAATGCGTAAACTCCATTTCGGAGTTTCGAATACCGGGCATTGGAGGAGTCAAGGAAGCAACTCATGACAAGAATGTCGAAACGGTGAAATGAGAAACGCCGGAATACATTGATCCTACTCCATTTCAGAGTTTTGGATACCAGGAGATTGAGAAGTCAAGAGTTGAGACTCTTCAACATAGGAGTCCCAAAGTTGCGAAATCTAGAATCCTGAAATCCCAAAAGAGGCACATCAACAAGAATTTTACAGACCAGGAAATAAATCCATTTCGGAGTCCCGGATACCGGGAGTTGAAGTGTCGAAACACTTCACCACAGTAGTGTCGAAATGGTGAAATGGCGAAATGTGAAACGCCGAAATCTCGAAATAGGCACATAAACGAAGAGTTTCGCAGACCGGGAAATAACTACATTTCAGAGTTTCGAAAATCGGGAGTTGGAAGAGTCAAGACTCTTCATCATCAAGATCCTCGGAATCGCGAAATGCAAAACGCCGAAATCTTGAAAGCAAGAGGATAGTTTCGGATATCGGGAGATGGAGGAATCAAGACCCGAGACTCTTCATCATAGGAGTCCCGAAGTGTCGAAACGCGAAATTGTGAAATGTAGTTTTTGAATAAGGCTGTGGTCATAGTCGGTGGTCACATCATTGAAGAATTGTAGAGAAGAGTTTGAAGAGTTAAGCTCCTTTTTCAGATTTTTGGGGATCGCGACTTGGAGAGTCGAGATGCCTCGCAACAGCAATTCGCGACATGCAAAATCGCGAAATGTTGAAATATGAAATGCTGAAATGATCGAAGCTAGTCTAGCTAAGCTCCTTTTTCATAGTTTCGTAGGTCGGGACTTGGAGAGTCGAGAAGCCTCACAATAGGATTGTCGAATTGCTATAATGCCAAAATGCGAAACACGTTTTGGCTCAGCTTGTGGTCACAGCCATTGGTCACATCGGAGGAAGATGGAGGAAAGAGCTAGTGCAGACTAGCTCTATTTCAAATTTTCAGGGATCAGGACATGGAGAGTAACAAAATATTCACCACGGGGATCCCGAAATGACGAAGTGCAAAATGGAGAAATGAGTGCAAGATTCAATGAAATCAATTCAACGGTGCAGATGAAATTGAATAAGATCGGAGGGCTATTGTTGCACTTCACAGTGTAACTGCTAGAAACAAATGATGGTTTTTTCCAGAGGATGAGCTCATCTATGATAGAGAAGATGAAGAGTCTCAACTGCCAGAGAAGCTGAGGAATCTCAAGATAACACCCAGTGATGATGGATGCGTGGGTGAAACCGCTAGAGAAGATGAAGAGTTACCATGATGATCGGACAGAGCACTCACAATGAGCAGGATATGTAGAATAGAGAGACATAACATGGTACACAGGAGATGGGATAGCGGTGGAAGAGTAAAGTGGAAAAAACACCCCGATGTGGACAAGATTGGGGTAGGAGAGGATGCAAGAGCAAGAAGGAGATTGCATGCACAAGGTGCATAGAGAGTATAAGAATGTTGAACAAAGAAGAAATGGATGTTGTTGTTGGGTGTGATTGAGGTGTGAAGAAGGAGGCAGAGCGCAGCAGCAGAAATGTGCAGAAGGGGAATGGTGCATTGAAGGGACATGGCACAGAGAGCATAAAAGGGAAAATAATAGAAAGCGCAAGGAGTGTTCATAAGACACTGATGTAGACACAGAAACGCAGTGTAGCAGAACAGTGATGAGACTGGTAAGCCATTGAAGAACTTTATATCATTGTAATAATTCTTAAGAGAAAAGATTTATATTTCAAGGTGGTAGGGAGGTGCTAGGAAGGACTGTTGTCCTCAGAGGTTCAAGTGGGTGATTGAACATAGGGAGTTGTAGCCTCCATCTGGTTGCAGCCAGAGAAACCAGGGTGGCAGGGTGGTTCAAGGGAGAACTATTGTTCTATGTTATGCAGGTTGGTTCCTGTGTGAATGGAAGCTGATGCTTCCATCCAGTTGGTGCTAGAGCACTTAGGGAGTTGGTGCTTCCTTCTAGTGGGTGCTAGAGAAACCAAGGAGTTGGTGCTTCCTTCTAGTTAGTGCTAGAGAATCTAGAGAGTTAGTGCTATCAACAAGTTGCTGCTTGCAAAACAGAGCTTGTAGACTCATTATGAGTTGGTGCTTATATGTATGATAATGTAAAGAATGTAAAGATTACTTATAATATAAAGAAGAAGAGGTTTTTACCCTTTATGGGTTTCCTCAGGAAATATCTGTCTCTATAGATTTCATATGTGACAATGATGTTGAATGTTCTATTGCTTACTTTCCCACATTATTGTGATTGTCATTAAATGCTCTTCAAAGAATTTAAAATAAGTATAATTGTTTAAGCACGTTCACAACTGATTCATCCCCCCCCCCTCTAATTTGTGCAACAATTGGTATCAGAGCCGACCCCTTTCATCTAAGGCTAGATCCTAGATCTTAAACATATAAAGCCATGAAGGAAATTCAACCAATAAGGCCCCTCTGTTCAATGGAACAAACTTTGCCTTCTGGAAAGTTAGAATGAGAACTTACATAATGGATTTAGGTGCAGATGTCTAGGATGTGGTAGATATTGGTTATGTAAAGCCAGTTGTACTAGCTAATAAGGATGACAAGCTAGAATTTAGCTTCAACGTTAAGGCTATGAATGTTATCTTGAGTGGACTTGCAGAAGAAGAATTCATAAAATTTATGCACCTAGAAACTGCCAAATAAATGTGGTACAAACTCATTAGCAGTTATGAAGGTAATGAGAAGGTAAAGGATGCCAAGCCTCAAATCTACAGAGTACAGTTTGAACAGTTGAATATGAAAGAAGATGAAACTGTTGGAAAATACTTTCTAAGAGTTGAAGAACTGGTAAATGTAATGAAAGCAATTGGTGAAAAAATTGAGGAACCTTCATTAGTTCAGAAAATTTTGAGATCTCTACCAAATAGGTTCAACCCGAAGGTTTCTGCTATAGAAGAACTTAATGATCTAAAAACCTTGGAGTTTGATCAACTTCTAGGAACATTGACTACATATGAAATGAGAATAGGTAAAGATAAACCCACCTGCATAGAAGCATCATTTAAAGCAAACAAGAATGAAGATTCTGAGCCTAAAGAAATTGAAGAAAAATTTGTGAAGAGACTGAAGAAGGGATTAGGCAAATACAAAGGTAAACTATCTTTCAAATGTTTCAATTGTAGTAAGATAGGTCATTTTTCAAATAAATGTCCTCACAAAGGAAAGGATAAGACATGTGATGATGAGGAGAAGCACAAACATAGAAATTTATTTAAAGAGAATAATTTTAAGAAGAAAATTATTTGTGTAAACAATGATGATGATCCTTTAGATGATGAAGACAATGACTCCTCTATTGAAGATAAACTAAATGACTTCATACTTATGGCCAAAGAGGATTATGATAATAAAATAATAGGAAGTGAGGCTAATGAGGAAGAGTTTGTGGTTGATATGGAAGAATAACTAATCAGTGCACTGGAAGAGATTGATAGACTCAGAATTAAGAATAGAAAGAAAAAACAATTGTTGATACAGTTTGTGAAAGATAGTAAACAACCTGATGAAGACTTTGCCCTGCTAAAAGTAGAATTAGAAGAGGCAAAGAAAATCAAGGACATTCTGAAACAACAATTATCAGAAAGGAAGGAAATATGTAAATCTCTGGAAGAAGAAGTAGTGAAAACTAGGAAAGAGTTGGAGAAGTTTCAAGCCTTGTATCATCAGAATCTATCAAGTATCAAAGCCTCAAAAGGATTAGCCACCATTTTGAATCCGCAAAGGAATCCAAAGTTGAAAACTGATTTGGGTTATGAAGAGGGATCAAGTAGAGGTAAGACAAGAAACGAAGAACCCATCAAGTTTGTCAAATCTACAACCAATGACAACAACAAACCTGCAGAAACAAAGGAAGACAATCAGCCGCCCAGGATGAGTAAAGAAAACGGTGCCAGGACTGAATCTGTATCACAAAGAAATAATGCTCTCTCTACTGAAAGATGTCATCAACATGAAAGAAATCGATTTTCTCAAAGAAGACAACCATTTTCCAGGTACAAAGAATTTTTCTATGGCTATTGTTTCTACTGTTCTAACTTTGGTCACAAAGTAGTAAATTGTTCCTTAAGACTTAGACATGAGCAATTAAGATTTCAAAGGAATAAATACTTGCCAGAACAAAGAATGATACAACCAAGTGTTGGGCCCCAACAACTCCCCTTATATTTTTACAAAATTTAAAGGGCCCCTATTAGAATCTTGATAATTAAAATGATCTACAGAATCAACCTTTTCAAATAGTTCTATTCCTTGGATTGCTTTGAGACAAACTTAAGACATTCAATTTAGTATGAGTCATTTATTACAAAAGTATATGTCAAAAGTTATAAACGAGCATAAAAATCTCAATTTAAACAAAAACGTTAATTTTTATCAAATGTTTACTTTCGTTTAAATTATGATTATGTGTTCATTATTTTTCTCATTAGCAAGTTTGACTATTTTGAATAATGTGTTCAATACTTCATCAAATAATATCTTGGTTGGTTTCTCATTTTCATGAAATCATTTGGTGATGTTAATTAATTAAATTCTTTTTTAATTTTGCATCTCATTTAAAAATAATAATAATCAAAGAATTATCTATCATTTGTTTGATTTTGTAAAAAACTAAAATTAATATTTTTTCTCCATTAATTTGAAGCTTCTAGATCATATTTGAAAAAAATTTATAAATAACGTTTGTTTATAAGTTATAGTTAGTTTAAATTCATTTTTTATTTTTCTAGATTTTGTTTTATTCTCAATTTTTAGGTTATTAATTTAGGTTTCTTTTCGTTTCACAGGTTTCTATTATCAAATATGTGATATGGATCTAATCATGGCTTGTTTTTATTATCCAAATACGTTCAAGATGATTGATCCAAAAATAATTTTGGATTTCTACAAATAATTTTATGAGCAACAACAGATAAAATTTGGAAGGCATCAAGATCAGACACACAATTTTGCAGGATTAATTGCAACCAAACCGTGAGGAATTTGGAGAAACAGTTGAAAACCCAGAACCAAAATAGGCCCATTTACCTTTTGAGTAGAGATGTTCCCAAAAAAATGCAAGATTTGAGAGATATTTGGGTCTCTTTTAGAGGAAAATTTCAGGTGGCAGAAATTAATAGTGACACAGAGACTGTTCATTCATTTTATAAATATATGAGAAAGATCAGAGTCAGAGGGATCCAAAAATTGGAGAGGAGGATTTTAATCCTTTCTATTTTGCATATTATTTCTTTTGTAAACTTTTTTATTTCTTTTCAAATGGAGTAATGGATGGCTGGAAGCTTTGGGAGAATGGACGAGTATTTTTAAAGAAGAATATGAAATTCCAGGTTGCTTAATGACTTTTGTCCTATAAGTAAAATGATTTTATTTTCATATAATATCTTCATATTCTTTCAATAATTGATTATACATTGATTTAAATAACTTTAGTCTTTTTTTATCAATACATGGTTAATTATTATTATTTATATATTAATTTTTCCAATCTTTAAGAATTTATTATCCAAAACAATTCTTCCAGGACTACAATATGGGCATGTGATTTTGAGAAAGAATATGGGAAAGTAATTCATCTTTGGCTTTATATCTGTATGATACTTATTCCATTTTATTCTTTCATTATTGTTATATTATGAAAATGTTATAACAGTTGATTTTAGCTTTAGCTTGTCAATCATATGGTGTTTTCATACTGTTAAATGTTATATGTTGCCCATAATTTCTTATTCCATTTTTTTATGTGTGATCAATCAATCATTTGATTATTATGGAATTTATTTCTAATGTTAAATGATGGATAATATCAATACCCAGAATTGAGTTCTCTTTCGTTCTTAAATATTGATTATCTTAAGATCACACAATTTTTAATTAGTTGTCTTCCTGTTGTTATTAATTTACTCCAATATCAAATACTTCTTTGAATGTATTCTGGAAGTGCTAGTATTGTTCTGTTATAGGTTTCCCTTAACAATAGTAGAGGCAGGAGCTCATACAACACAGAAAGATAAATACCAGTTCCGTTGATTAACAACAGGTTATTATGTGTGTTATTTAGTTAAGTTATTTATGAATGAAACAATGAATGTATGGTTCAGCTTTTACTATCCACATGTTCATGTTTCATTAACGTTTTTGCAAGATTCTTTAAATTTATAAAAGAAAAAAAAAAATATTTTTATGTGCTTTCTTTATCTCCTTCCTAGAAGCAATCATTTTTCCATTGATTTTCATAAGTTTCGATTAAAACTTGCATCTTGTAAATCATGTAAATAAATGAGACTTGTATATATTCTGCTTAAATATAACTACTACAGTTACATTACAGCATATGTACATATATATAGTGTTTAGTAATTAGTTAGTTAGTTCTCTCTTTTATTTGGTTCTTTTAGGATTCTTAGATTGGCTAACGGAGCCATCAAACCCGTCAGAATGAGTTATACCAAATGGCTTGGGTTATTTAGACAACCCTAGACCGGACTCACTCTTCCAGTTGACAGACGGTCAATTTCGCCCGTCAACAAATGGCGCTAGAAAGAGGCCAGACTAACAATCTGGCCTTATAGGAGTCTTTGTTTCGAATTCAATTAATTTCCCATGGCTCCCCAAATCACTGTGTTGGAACATGCTTTCCACTTCTCATTACCTGATATTCCCAACAAGACAGTCTCTCTCTTATCCAAACTCACCTTTAATGGTGGGGGGGATGTATCTGCAAAAGACCATATTAACAAGTTTTGGTGTAAATGCATCAAGCATGATATTTCTGATTTAAAGGTTTTGTGCATATTATTTGCTTTTACTTTCAGGGGTTGGATTAAACATTGGTTTGAATCTTTTCCAGCATATCACATTTTTGATTGGTTTCAGTTTGTAGATGAATTTTTAGATGCTTTTGAAATCTATGATTACAATCAATTATGTGAAGAATTTCAGACTTTGCTAATCAATGACGATTCATCTTCAAAAGGCTTTTCGACAAGAATACATCATGTTCTTTGTAAATTTAATCTTGATGACATGTCATTTGTATTAAATCACCTCTACGATGCTTGCATCCAGTCATATCCGATCGCAAATGATGAAGCAGTTATAAATACTATCACTCAATTGCAAGAAGAATTGTGTTCATAGGATGAGAGGGATCCATCTGAAAATGTTGAACAAGCAAAGGAGGTAAAATCTATTGAAAATGTTCTTACTGACAATAAAATTGGTTTTTCCTCTAAATCATTGTATTTTCAGTCCTCGACCATCGGGGAAGAAGATTCGATGTTGGGTAAAGGTGAATGTCCTCGTTCTCCTAACTCTTGCTCTAATCAGTATTTAAATTCGGTTATTGAAGAAGAATTAGGTGATGAAAATGATCTTAAGCATTCTAATATTCCAATGAAACTGATTAGAGATGTAGATCGGCAATTGGAAGAAGAAACATTAAACCCTCATCTACAAATCGTACCTTATCAACATGAAATATTAAATGTTTTCCATGAAAGTTTTGAATTATCTATCCTATCGGAGATGAATTTAGATGATCATATTATGTTGAAGAATTTATCACCAAAACAGAGTGAAAGTTTTAAGGAAAATGAAGATGAATGTCTTGAGAATACCATTGTTAAATATCATAGCTCAAGAGATTCTTTTCATGTGCTTATTTCTGATTCCTTTTACTCTTTATATCCTGATCTCTTCTTAGATTCTGATGGATTTGATACTTTACCCACGATATCTTACTCTTTTCCACCACAATCAAATCTTTTCGATATGCCAAAATTTGGTGAAACTAATTCCAAACATAGCACTTATCACGTCGGATTTGATGCTCTTTCTCTTTCATCACTTGAATAGAAAAATGACATGTCACAAGATGATTTTACAGGATTTATTTTTGAAAAAGACAATGCACTCATCCTTATGGAGATCGAATATTCTACATTGCATATTTGTTCTTTGATTAGTTCGAATTTTAATGTTTATGCTTCACATTTTGAAACAATCAATCTCATCAAAGGAAGCATTCAAACCAATAATCTAACTGATGTCATGAATCCTCTTATGATGTGTTCCCCATTGATATATCCATTTCATCAAAGTTACAGTTTGCATCCTCATTTTTATGACAGGATCTTAGAATGGCTTGAAGATTCGTATCTAAAGAATGTTCAAGGGAATGGTAAGGTCATGCTTGCTTTGTTTTTAAATGATGATGATAAAGGTAAGTATGATATATTTTTATTATTTTTCGATATACTACCATTCTTGTTAGTAATATTTGATTTTGTTTCCATTGCAGGATTGGAGTTACTCGGATGGCTACATCGGAAGCATGACTTCACTTAGTATTTTTTATTTGTTTAGTAGTTAGAGTAGGTTTAGGTGTAGGTTTTCTTTTAGTTTTATTTCTCAGTTTTTCTATTTGTAATAATGCAGTTATGAACACAAGTGGGCACACCAAGAGAACCATAATATGAATTTTTTCAGGGAAGTCCACTTTAAATCTTTTTCTCTCTATTTTTCATTGAATATTCCTTTTTGAAAACGCAGTATCATCATGAAAATTTTAAATGGAAAGTAAAGAGATAAGTAAATTTGAACTATCAATTCAACCCTGACCTAAGGTGCTACGAGTATGACTACACTTATCTTAATAAGGATTTTTCTATTATCTTTTAGTCTCTTTTATTTTTAATAATAATGCTTGGTCAAAGTAACATCTTATGCATCACTATCTTAAGAAAAAAAAACTTGCTCGCACATGATATTTTATATGATTTAATTCTTCCTTTATTTTACAATGAGATGATAGTGGATACAAAAACTCAAGTTTATCTTTGGCCAAAATCATTTCCTAAAAAGTTTTCTTTTTCTATTTTGATTTTGTGTACTTCTAATTTTGAATCCCATTAATAAAATTTGATTTGGTTTGTTGTGTGTTTTTGTTTTCTTTGATTATTTTGAATGAGTTTTCTTCTTATCTTTTTTTTTGAATCAATATATTTTTGATGAAAGAACTATTGTCGAAGGAAGCATTTAGTTTAAGACTTGTATTTTTTCAAGCAAATTGAAACAGTTCAAAGAGGTCCTAATATTAAGATATAGCTCAGATAATTGATTTTTAAGTCAATTGCCACTTTCATTTTTTCTTCAAATTATCTTTGCTAGAGTATTACACCAGAGATATGGTTTAAATCTTTGAGAATTACGATGATCTTTAAACTTTTTACGCCGTCCTTATTCTTAAGGAATCACTTTTAAGTGCTTCCCCATTCTCTAGATGATTTCTTAAANNNAATCTAAAATCTCTAAACCATGATAAAACTTCCAGTTTTGAAAGCAAATAAATAACATGATCAACTATTCACCTGTATTGCAATTAACCTCCAGTATCACCCCGCTCTCTTTGTCATCAAGAAATCTATAATTGTATTACTATTTAAAAGTGGCATAAGAGAGTTGAAAGAACTTATGTGTGGGAAGTGTGTGTAAACCCGTCGGGGTACTGAACAGGCTAGATGGCAGTGGGTAAATGCACACATGATACCAAGACAACTTCGTCGGGGTACTGATTAGGCTTGATCGCAACGAAGCAATGTCGGGTCGAGAGGTAGCAGGTATATATTTTTAAATTAGATTTTATGGAAGTATACATCATGTGGATACAACTATTGAATGGGATTAAAGCATTTGAGTGGGTTAAATGACATCCTTGTCGAGGCTATGGACGCCTGCTAGCAGCAGTGGCTCTGTCAACGGTATTGAAGTTCTATTATAAACATCGTGACTCTTTGATTAAGACACTATTTCAGGTCATAATCTTCTGCAAAGAAAATTATATTGTCTGGTTATAACATTGAACTTATCCTAATACTATATGGTCTCAGAGTGAATTTATTTCAGCGAGCTTAAATCCTTTTATCAGTCTTATTATTTTCTTCCTAAGATGAAATATTACCAGATCAGAGATAATTGTTTCACCGAGTAAGTCGCTATTTGTTGGGCCCCAACACCTCCCCTTATATTTTTACAAATTTTAAAGGACCCTATTAGAATTTTGATAATTAAAATGAGCTACAGAATCAACCTTTTCAAATAGTTCTATTCCTTGGCTTGCTTTGAGACAAACTTAATACATTCACTTTAGTATGAGTCATTTATTACAAGAGTATATGTCAAAAGTTAGAAACGAGCATAAAAATCTCAATTTAAACAAAAACGTTAATTTTTATCAAATGTTTACTTTCGTTTAAATTATGATTATGTGTTCATTCTTTTGCTCATTAGCAAGTTTGAC
>ML783481.1:498087-519101 GCA_009831015.1 Picea engelmannii | reverse complement strand
TATTTCTAATGTTAAATGATGGATAATATCAATACCCAGAATTGAGTTCTCTTTTGTTCTTAAATATTGATTATCTTAAGATCACACAATTTTTAATTAGTTGTCTTCCTGTTGTTATTAATTTACTCCAATATCAAATACTTATTTGAATGTATTCTGTAAGTGATAGTATTGTTCTGTTATAGGTTTCCCTTAACAACAATATAGGCAGGAGATCATACAACACAGAAAGATAAATACCCGTTTCGTCGATTAGCGACAGGCTATTATGTGTGTTATTTAGTTAAGTTAGTTATGAATGAAATAATGAATGTATGGTTCAACTTTCACTATCCACATGTTCATGTTTCATTAACTTTTTTGCAAGATTCTTTAAATTTATAAAAGAAAAAAAATAAATATTTTTATGTGCTTTCTTTATCTGCTTCCTAGAAGCAATCATTTTTCCATTGATTTTCATAAGTTTTGATTAAAACTTGCATCTTGTAAATCATGTAAATAAATGAGACTTGTATATCTTCTGCTTAAATATAACTACTACAGTTAGATTAGAGCATATGTACATATATATAGTGTTTAGTAATTAGTTAGTTAGTTCTCTCTTTTATTTGTTTCTTTTAGGATTCTTAGATTGGCTAACGGAGCCATTAAACCTGTCAGAACGACTTATACCAAACGGCTTGGGTTATTTAGACAACCACGGACTGGACTCACTCTTCCAGTTGAGAGACGGTCAATTTCACCCGTCAACACCAAGTAACAAACCTTCACAAATTGCAAATTGCCAAATTAAGTCTAGAGGCATGCAACAAAGGAGGTCAAGAAATAATCAACAGTCAATGAGTAGACAACGCTGCAACAATAACTTTGACCTATTGAACAATGAGATTCTATGCTACATCTGTCATAACTATGGACATAAATCTGTTGACTATCGTTTAAGGAACTATGAACCAGATTTGAATTCCCCTGCTGAAAATGTCAAGGTTTGGAAGAAGAAAGAAAGTGACTAATGTGGATTAGTGTTGTCAGTTCAAAGAAAAAAAAACCCTTGGTATATAGACAGTGGATGCTCCAAATATAAGATGGGAGACAAAGGTAAGTTTCTATCTCTAAGTGAAAGCAAATCAGGAAACGTAAGCTTTGGAAATGATGCTCCAGGTAAAATAAAGGGCAAAGGGATGGTGAGTTTAAGTAATGGAAAAGGAAAATCCCAAGATGTTCTACTTGTAGATGGGCCAAAACATAATCTTCTTAGTGTAAGTCAAATGTGTGACAAAGGATTTGAAGTGGTGTTCAGGTCCAAGGAATGCAAAATAAAGTCTGTAAACTCAGGACAAGTGGTGGCTAAAGGCATAAGGACAGAAAATAACGTATATGTGCTGAAAGAAAATAGAGAAGACTGTCATATAAGAAAACATGATGAAAGTTGGTTATGGTATAGGAGACTTGGACATCTAAACTTTGAGCACCTAATCAAACTCAAAAATCTTGAGGCAGTAAAAGATCTTCTGAGAATATCAAAGCCCCAAGATTCAATGTGTAAACCCTGCCAAGTAGGAAAGCTAACCAGGACACAGTTTAAGTCCAAGAGCTTTACTTCAACATACAAACCACTCCAACTAGTTCATATGGATTTATGTGGACCATCAAGATAGGAAGGAACAAGGAAAGAAAACTTCTTCATGTTGATTATTGATGATTACTCCAGACTTACTTGGGTTTCCTTTCTCAAGGAAAAAGATGAAGCATTTGAGAAGTTTAAAATATTTAAGGCTTTAACTGAGACTCAAACATGCAAGAGGTTAAAGGAGGAGAGTTTATGTCAAGTAATTTCAAGGAATTCTGTGATAAGCATGGGATCAAGAGAGAATACACAATCCCAAGAACTCCACAACAAAATGGAGTAGTTGAGAGGAAAAAGAAAACAATGCAGGAAATGGCTAGGTCAATGATGAATGAGAAGAAAATTGGTCAAACCTACTGGGTATAAGAAATACACACAGCAGTCCATGTTCTTAACAAAGCCCACCTCAGACCACAAAGTGACAAGACACCTTATGAACTGTGGTATGGGAAACCTGCCTCAATCAAAAACTTCAAAGTCGTTGGGAGTAAATGTTACATAAAGAATAATGATGAGAAACTTGGTAAATATGATGACAGGGATGATGAAGGTATCTTCTTAGGGTATGCTACAAATAGTAAATATTACATATGCTATAATAAGAGGCTGCATAAAATGGTTGACTATATTGACGTAAAAGTTGATGAAGGAATCCCAACAAGAGAGGTGTATAGTAATGAGTCTTCTACAGAGGACACAGCTAAAGATGTAGATGAACAGGTCCAAGAATCAGAAAATGAAGATTCTGAATCAGATGAAGACACAAATACTCAGATAGACTCAAATCAATAGGCAACTTCAAATTCCTCCTCCAGAATCACTCAAAAGAATCATCCTGCAAGTCAGATAATTGGTGAAAAAGACAAAGGTGTACAAACCAGGAGAAAGATAATCAAAAATACCGAGAAATCACATATAGCTTTCATATCCATCCTGGAACCCAAGAATTTTAATGAAGATAGAAAAGATGACCATTGGGTTAAAGAAATGAATGATGAACTTGATAAGATTGAGAAAAACAATACGTGGGAGATGGTTCATAGACCTGAAGGTAAAAATATCATTGGTTCCAAATGGATCTTTAAGAATAAGTTGAATGAGCAGGGACAAGTTGTCAAGAACAAAGAAAGATTGGTGTGTAAAGGCTATGCTCAAGTAGAAGGACTAGATTTTGATGAAACTTTTGCGCCCGTAGCAAGATTAGAAACTATCAGAATATTTCTTGCCTATGCTTGTCATAAAAAATTTAAAGTCTATCAAATGGATGTCAAGTCATATTTTATAAATGGAGATTTAAATGAAGAAGTCTATATGGAACAACCAAAGGGTTTCGAACTGTCTGATAACCCTGACTTAGTGTGCAAGTTGAAGAAATATTTATATGGGTTAAAACAAGCTCCTCATTCCTGGTATCACAGACTAGATACATATCTCAAAGACAAAGGGTTCAAGGGAGGAACAATTGACAACAATCTATATATCAAAACAAAGGGTGATGATTTGTTCATTGTGTTGGTCTATGTAGATGACATCATCTTCAGCTATAATAAGGATTCATTGGTAAAATGGTTTTCTTCTTCCATGGAGTCTGAGTATCCCAGAAATTATAATTTTCAGTTAACTTCTTATTCAGATACAGATTGGGAAAACTATGTTGATGAGATAAAAATCACCAGTGGAGGAGAATTCTTCTTGGGTGACTCATTAGTAGCATGGCTTAGTAAAAAGAAAAGTTCCATTTCTTTATCAACTACAGAGGCAGAGTACATTGTTGTTGCTACCTGTTGCACTCAAGTATTATGGATGATTCATACACTTGCAGACTCGGAGGTAAAATACGCAGAACCGATCCTAATTCATTGTGATAATACTAGTTCCATCAGTGTGTCTAAGAATCATGTACTCCACTCCAAGACCAAGAATATTCCCATAAAATACCATTTTCTGAGAGAGAAGGCCACCAATCAAGTTGTTAAGGTCCATTACATTCCAACCACAGAACAAATTGCATACATATTTACTAAACCCTAGCCAAGACACCATTTGACTATCTCCGATAGAAGTTGGGTGTCATCCCGTCTCACACCTAAGAGAGTCCATCCTATTAGGGGGAGCTTTGTATTGATTGAATATCTGATACCTCCTAAAAATACTGCAACAACTCAAGGGGAGCATGTTTTCTTTGACATTGATGTCAAAGGGGAAGAAAAGGAGTGGTCCAGACCAGATGCTACAGTTGCAGGTCCAAACAGATTAGCGCAGTCATTCAGGGTTGCCATCAATGCCAAAGGGGGATATTGTTGGCATGTTTTCAGACAAATGTGCTTGTCATTGATGGCAATATCAGAGTATGCAGTGATGGAAAAACATGGAAAACTTAAGCTTAGAAGAGATAGTGCAGAGGTGCACGAAGAGTGCAAGAGTGTGCTTGTTTATTTGATGGAAAACAGGCAGGCAAGGAATATCAACAGCGCAGGGATAATTGCATGGAAAGATCAAAAGCGTAAACTTTGTTTTGTATTTTCAGATACCGGGTATTGGAAGCGTCAAGGAAGCAACCCACGACAAGAATGTCGAAATGGCGAAATGTGAAACACCGGAATACGTTGATCTGACTCCATTTCGGAGTTTTAGATACCAGGAGATTGAGAAGTCAAGAGTTGAGACTCTTCAACACAGGAGTCTCGAAGTTGTGAAATCCGGAATCCCGAAATCCTGAAAGAGGCACATCAACAAGAGTTTTATAGATCGGGAAATAACTCCATTTCCGATTCCCGGATACCGGGAGTTGAAGTGTCGAAACACTTCACAACAGGAGTGTCGAAATGCCAAAACGACGAAATGTGAAATCCCAAAATAGGAACATAAATGAAGAGTTTCGCAGACCAGGAAATAACTCCATTTTGGAGTTTCAGAAACTGAGAGTTGGAAGAGTCAAGACTCTTCATCATCAGGGGCCCTGAAATCACAAAATGAGAAACACCGAAATCCTGAAAGCAGGAGGACGGTTCTGGATATTGGGAGATGGAGGAATCAAGACCCGAGAATCTTCATCATAGGAGTCTTGAAGTGTCGAAACGCGAAATTGCGAAATGTAGTTTTTGAATAAGGTTGTGGTCACAGCCAGTGGTCACATCATCGAAGAACTGTAGAGAAAAGTTTGAAGAGTTAAGCTCCTTTTTCGTATTTTCAAGGATAGCGACTTGGAGAGTCGAGATGCCTTTCAACAAGAATTCGCAACATGTGAAATCGCGAAATGATGAAACGATCAAAGCTAGTCCAGCTAAGCTCCTTTTTTGGAGTTTTGGATATCGTGACTTGGAGAGTCGAGAAGCCTCACAATAGGATTGTTGAATTGCTGAAATGCCAAAATGTGAAACATGTTTTGGCTTAGCCTGTGGTCACAGCGATTGGTCACATCAGCAGAAGATGGAAGAAGGAGCTAGTGCAGACAAGCTCCATTTCAGAGTTTCGGGGATTGGGACATGGAGAGTAACGAAATCTTCACCACGGGGATACCGAAATGCCGAAGTGTGAAATGGTGAAATGAACGTAAGATTCAAGGAATTCAATTCAACGGTGCAGATGAATTTGAATAAGATCGGAGGGCTACTGTTGCACTTCACAGTGTAACTGCTAGAAACAAATGATGGTTTTTGCTAGAGTATGAGCTCGTCTATGATAGAGAAGATGAAGAGTCTCAACTTCCAGAGAAGTTGAGGAATCTCAAGATAACACCCAAGGATGATGGATGCATGGGTGAAACTGCCAGAGAAGATGAAGAGTTACCATGATGATCAAGCAGAGCACTCACAATGAGAAGGACATGCAAAACAAAGAGACATAACGTGGCACACAAGAGATTGGATAGAGGTCGAAGAGTAAAGTGGAGAAAACACCATGATGTGGACAAGATTGGGGTAGGAGAGGATGCAAGAGGAAGAAGGAGATTGCATGCACAAGGTGCACATAGACTATAAGAATTTTCAACAAAGAAGAAATGGATGTTGTTGTTGGTTGTGATTGAGGTGTGAAGAAGGAGGCAGAGCGTAGCAGCAGAAATGTGTAGAAGGGGAATGGTGCATTGAAGGGACATGGTGCAGAGAGCATAAAAGGAAAAATAATAGAAAGAGAAAGGAGTGTGTAGAAGACACTGATGCAGACAGAGCAGCACAGTGTAGCAGAATAGTGATGAGACCGGTAAGCCATTGAAGAACTTTATATCGTTGTAATAATTCTTAAGAGAAAAGATTTATATTTCAGGGTGGTAGGGAGGTGCTAGGGAGGACTGTTGTCCTCAGAAGTTCAAGTGGGTGCTTGAACACATGGAGTTGTAGCTTCCATTTGGTTACAGCCAGAGAAAGCAGGGTGGCAGGATGGTGCAAGGGAGAACTGTTGTTCTCTGTTATGAAGGTTGGTGCATGTGTGAATGGAAGTTGGTGCTTCCATCCAGTTGGTGTTGGAACACTTATGGAGTTGGTGCTTCCTTCTAGTGGGTGCTAGAGAAACCAGGGAGTTGGTGCTTCCTTCTAGTTGGTGCTAGAGAATCCAGAGAGTTTGTGCTCTTAGCAAGTTGTTGCTTGCAAAACATAGGTTGTAGCCTCATTATGAGTTGATGATTATATGTATGATAATGTAAAGAATGTAAAGATTACTTGTCATATAAAGAAGAGGAGGTTTTTACCCTTTATGGGTTTCCTCAGGAAATATTTGTCTCTGTAGATTTCATATGTGACAATGATGTTGAATGTTCTATTGCTTACTTTCTCGCATTATTGTGATTGTCATTAAGTGATCTTCAAAGAATTTAAAATAAGCATAATTGTTTAAGCATGGTCACAATTGATTCACCGCCCCCCTCTCAGTTGTGCAACACTATCCAGTGGACTCAAGGTTCACACGTGTTAAATACTTTCACTATGTGCCTTGGCCCTGTGGCACAGGACTTGGTCACAAGGGGAGTAGTACTGCAGAAGTGTCGTGAACTCTTCCCCGAGGCAGTCTTCAGGGTGGCGAAAATACAAATTGCAAAAGCACGTGAAACCAAATAGGGAAACCTCCATAATTCCACTCTGCACAAGCATAGGGTCCTATTCAGAGGTGAGCATAAAGACCTTCTTCTTGTATTGTCTTCAAAAACCTAACTGAGTCAAATATTCCCTCAAAATTATGTTGACGTTGCTTGGGATCTTTCGAGTAAACGACATGAAACCAAAAGAAGTGGCCAGTCCTGCAAAAAAAAAAAATCACCACTATAAATGCAGCACATATCCCTTGATCATTCTAATAACCGACTTCTATTGACTCAAGCCCTGTATCACATTAGTCCAATGCGTAACAGAAAATAACAAAGTAGCATAACAGAAACACGAAAGCCATAAATGATTTACAGTCAAAACCTGATGAACATTCAACAGACTCACCTTGAGAAGGCATCTAAACTTGCGACGTTTACAAAGATGCACAAAGGTAATGATAACTTCTCCTCTAGTTAAAACATTTCCATCAACAAGCAATTGTTCAAGTGAAGAGGGCAATTCATAGTCTTTATAGCTCAAAACGGTTTGATACAATGGTGTGGCATTGTTAAATTCTACTTCAGATAAATAAGGATCGGCATGAGCTTCTGCGGAGTCAACACGGGGCTCCATCTCAAAAAAAAACCCATCTTCAGAAGCATCTGTCGCACCTTTGTCCACTGCACTGGCCTAGGAGGAAAATCGTCGACACACTTGTGCAAATTTCGGGTATTGGCAATGACGATGCAATATGACTCTCGCAAGAATGGACCTATTTGTTCCAGCTAACCCAATGACATAGTCTTCAATAGATTTTCCTGTGAAACTAAAGTGTGTTGCAATGCCTTGCCATTTTTCAAGTCTTCCTACAGAAGCTTTATGGGAATTATGGTACTTTCCATCAGCCTTGAGAAGATTTGATATTTTCTTTTCATAATGTCCACTTGACTGTTTCATAGAAAATGTAGTGGTGTGTGTCACTGTTTATTCACAGTAATGGAGTAACACTCCAAAAATCTCTTAAACCTTACTCTCATTCCCCCTAGTAATGGAGTCTAAGCTTCCATGCAGAGCTCAAGACTGAGTGCCAAGAAAGCCATGCAACATACAAAGCCCAACACCAAGCCCATGAGACCATGCCTTGCACGCAACTCATCACCCAGGCGTATATATGTATAATAAAGTGTTTTTACAAAAGGGAGGGGGTTATTGGGATCGAAGGCCCAACCTCCATTTACCTGTGCCAAGCACCCGAGGGCCATACCAGGCACCCATTACAAAAAAAAAGAAGGGATGTAGCAGGTGGAAGACCAAGCCCATAATTCCCGAGCTAGTGTGCCACAACCATACAACACACAAGCTAACACAACAAGCCTAGCGTCGAATGCAAAGCCCATGAGGAGCATATTAGTGCACAATGTGTCAAACATCAGAACACAACTAGCATACAAGTCATTTACCAAAACAATATACAAGCCAGCACTCAGAGCCGAGCATTGGGCCACCAAGGGAGGAGCCTCTAGCCATTACCATAACTCCACCACAGTTGCAGAGTAGGAGAGGCCCAGGCCATTCTTACTGAGTGAGAAAGGCGTTAAGTGAAGGAGCATTTAGGGTTTGGGGATAGTTTAGGGTTTGAGGATAGAGAGCCCGAAGAGTGTGTGTAGGGTTTAGATGTGGAGAGATGGAGGAAGTGAGGGAGGGACATGTGGGCCTCATGCGAGGACCCTCGATGCCCTATTTATTTTTATTTTTTTATTTTTAAATGCAATTTAATAAATATGTTTTTCCTTCTACTTTGTTGTTTTGTTGTATTTTATATATATATATTTTTTATTATTTTATATATTTATAAATATTCGTTAAAGTAATCATTTAAAAATAAAATAAAAAAATAAAATTGTTTTTACATATTCCAAATTTATGTTAAACATCATGATTAGAACTTTATGTTAAAATTATTAAATTTATGTTAAATATCATGAGTAGAAAATTATGTTAAACATTTTTTTTTAAACATTATTAAATTTATGTTAAACATCATGATTAAAAATTGATGTTAAACATTTTGTTAAACATCATTCAATTTATGTTTAAAATCTATTCTTTAATTAATAGTTTAATTTTAAAATATTTTAAATTTATTTATATTTAAAAGTATGTTTAAATTATATTTAAATTCATGTTTAAATTTAAAACTACTTAAGGTGATTAAATTATTAGTAACCGATAAATTAGAATGATAATTAACTAAGTGAGTGATCAATGTTAATGATAAATTATGATTAGAAATTACGTTAATTAGTTTTAAACTAAAAGTTTAAAGGACTTAGACCAGGATAATCGAAAGAGGTTCCATGCGTGCTAGGAGGGTAAGTTAGAGGAATAGGCGAGAGGGGTACAGTGCTAGGGTAACTACTGAGCGAGAGGGTAAATAGTTTTCTTAGGCGAAGACATTAAGCTTAGAATCTTTAACCCTAACCTAGACACCTCCCCTAAAGAGAGTAACGTCTGTTTACAGACAAGTGAAAAAAACTTACGCCTAACCCTGTTTTCTAGTTTAAGTTGCGCACATGTGAAATGTCCTTGAACTCACCCTGACAACTTTGGTTGATACAAGTTAAATCATACAGGATGGTTAGGACTCAAGGAAATCGAGGCAGAGGGGCATCATTGCAGGGACTGCCAGTACCGCCACCACCATGGCCTGAACTAGCTCTCATACTGCGCTCTTTGGAGGCCATAAATGAGACTTTAAAGGGGCATCAACCAACAGGGTTCGAAGTAGAACCCCCACCATCTCGAATGGGTAATACAGAAGCATCGAGGGATGCAGGGGGAGGACTTCCACCTGAAGACATCACTAGAGAACTATAGAAGATCAAAATTCCAGAGTTTGTTGGGGGTAGTGCCAGTGAACGTGCCGAGGCATGGTTGGAAGGCATGACAAGGTGTTTTTCCTTAAGAGACTATGCATCCACTTCAAAGGAGAACATAATGATTTTCGAGTTGAGATAAAGTGCCTTGAACTGGTGGGGAAACCTGGAAAGACAACTACATCTTACCCCGGACACCATATCTTGGGAACTTTTCAAGGAGAGGTTCCGAAGGAAATATCTGCCAGTTTAGTACGAGGAACAATAGGTAGGAGCGTTTCATGCTCTAGTACAGGGAAATAGAATCGTAGAAGAATATGAGATTAGGTTTATGGAATTGGTCAAATATGTTTCATATATGGATAATGACCAACGACAGGCATAACACTTTGTCTATGGGTTAAACCCTAAGATAAGGGCTATGGTGTGAATGAGGAAACCGTCTTCAGTAGCGAAAGATGTGGAAAATGTGTGTTATGCAGAGGAACACATGAACTTAACCAAAGGTATGAGACCAACCTTTCCACATCATCCTAGATTCGTGGGGAAGGCCCCCAGGACATTTCCCAGGGGAGGGGGATCAAGGCCACCTCCATATGGTAATAGAGTCGCACCAAGGATAGTAGCCGTAGGGATTTCAATGGCAGGAAGTGAAGTATCTCGTTCATGACCAACGACGTAGGAAGGTTCATGGCCATCTCAGGGAGCAGCTAGTAGGGGCAGGGGTTCGAGGGGAAGGAACTCATTTCAGAGACAGTCACATAACAGTGTGCAGGTTCAATCCCATGTTACCTGTTGGGGATGTGGAGGACCCCATTACTAGTGTGATTGCCCAGAGTTACAACCAATATTTGTGCATAGAGAAGGAAAGGACCCAATGGGAAGAGAAAGTGGTAGCCACCATATCTACGTAGGGGTTAATAGCCGCTAGGAAGAACATCAATCCATGGTGGTGGAGTCATCAGGTACGCTAAATCGTATCAATGTTAAGATCTTATTTGATTCTAGTTCTACAGATAGTTTCATTTCACCATCTGCATTACAAAAGAGTGGGTTGGCAAACTATGAGCATGATGAATTTAAACAAGTCGAGATGGCTTCAGGGGAAAAACAAGCAGTAGGACCTAGCGTTGATAATTGTATAGTAGACCTAGGAGTGTTTACTACAAGGTTGAAGGTATATGTCACTACTCTTGGGACATATGACCTAATCATTGGAATGGATTGGTTAGAAGCTCATCGATCTTTGGTACATTGTTTCACAAAAAGGGTGCTTTGTGTCGACGATGAAGGAAGACCAGTAGAGATCCAGGGTGTATGAAGAAAGGTGTCATTATGATTTATCTCAACTATGAAGGTTAAGCGATGCTTGAGTCAAGGGTGTCGACTATATGTAGTGGAAGTAGTGAATGAAAGGAAGGGACCCTCCTTGGATCAGTACCCGTTATTTTCAGAATTTAAGGATCTTTTCCCGAACGAGTTACCAAGGTTACCTCCTGAGAGGGAGATTGATTTTACTATTGAGCTAAAACTTGGTGCAGAACTATGTGATTTGCAAATGCAATTGAAAGAGTTACTGGACTTGGGGCTAATAAGGCCCAATGTCTCACCTTGGGACGCGCAAATAATTTTTGTGAAGAAGAAGGATGGTTCCTTATGACTATGTATAGATTACAGGGACTTGACCCATGCTACAGTGAAAAATAGGTACCCAATGCCACGAATAGATGACCTCTTTGATCATATTAAAGGATCAGCGGTATTCTCAAAGATTGATTTTCGATCAGGGTATCACCAGTTAAGGATTAAGAAAGGCGATATCCCAAAAACTGCCTTTCGAACTCGGTTTGGACATTACGAGTTTGTCATAATACCTTTTGGATTGACCAATGCGCTAGCAGTATTCATGAGCCTCATGAACGGAGTATTCCAGAATTACTTAGACCATTTTGTACAAGTCTTTCTATATGACATCCTCATCTATTCCAAAAACGAAAGAGAGCATGAGGAACACTTACGAGTGGTGTTATCCTACCTTAGAGAGAACAAATTGTATGGGAAGTTGTCGAAGTGTTCCTTCTTCCAAAGAGAGATCCACTATTTAGGTCATATCATTTATGATGAAGGAATCTCTATGGACCCAGAAAAGGTAAAGGCCATTATGGAGTGGCCAGTGTCGAAAAATGCCCATGAGGTGAGAATCTTCATGGGGCTAGCAGGTTATTATCAGAGAATTGTGGAAGGATTCTAAAAAATAGCGAAACCCACCACCACTTTGCAGTGCAAGGGGGTCAGGTATGAATGGACAAAAGAATGTGATAGTGAATTCATCGAGCTTAAGAGGTTACTAACTAGTGCACCAATTCTATGAGTGTCAGATATGGAAAAAGACTTCACAGTCTGCACAGATGCCTTGAAGCAAGAGTTGGGGGGCGTGCTAATGCAATATGGAGGAGTGATAGCTTATGCATCAAGGAAGTTGAAGAAACATGAAGAGCTTTATGCTACTCATGATTTAGAATTGGCAGTTGTAATGCTAGCTCTGAAACTTTGGAGGCACTATCTTGTGGGGTGAAACTTTGAGCTCAAAACGGAGAATCAAAATTTAAAACATCTCTTCACTCAAAGGGATCTAAATGCCAGGTAAAGGCGATGGAGTGAGTTTATCAGTGAGTATGATTTTGGTATTTCATACATCAAGGGAAAGGAAAATGTGGTCGCAGATGCCTTGAGTAGGAGACCATGTGTCTTCTCCTTGGTACCCTTAAAAGTCAATCTGAGGGAACGTGTGTTGACGCAACTCCAAGGAGACAGTTGGTATTTAAAGGTTACTTCAAACCTCTAGAGTGGGAGGAAATTAGATCCAAAGTATGAAGGATATAGTCTGGAAGAAAATGGACTGTTAAGATATCGGGGAAGAATGTACATCCCTGAAAATGGGGATATTCGAAGCATCATACTGAAGGAAGCCCATAGAGCACTTTATTGTGCGCATCTGGGTGTGAAGAAGATGTATGAAGACATGAGGAAGATTTTCTTCTGGGTAGGCATGAAACGCAATGTAGTCCATTTCATCGCCAAATGCCTAGAGTGTCAACAAGTGAAAGCCAACAACCATCACCCAATAGGCCTCCTACAACAACATGATGTTCCTATGTCCAAGTGGGAAGTCATTTCTATGGATTTTGTTGTGGGGTTGTTGCTCACATCTCATAGACACAATGCCATTCTTGTGATAGTTGATAAGTTAACCAAGAGTGCTCATTTTATTATGGTTAGAGACACTTACGATGTCACTGATGTGGCACATGTGTTTGTAAGTGAGGTTATCCATTTGCACAGGGTACCTAAGAAGATCATTTCATATAGGGACTCTAGATTCACTTTTAGGTTTTGGACAAGTTTGTAGTCAACGTTGGGGACTCAGTTGAACTTAATCATAGCTTATCATCCTGAAACAGATGGGAAAACCAAGAGAGTAAATCAGTTCATGGAAGACATGCTTGGGATGTATGTCATGGATAATCAAACCCATTGGGAGAAGTACCTACCTTTGGTAGAGTTCGCCTACAATAACAGTTTTCATAGCTCCATCGGAATGCCACCCTACGAAGCTGTGTATGGAAGGCCATGCAGAACGTCGTTGAGTTGGGATAGATTAGAAGACCGAGTAACAGTTGGGCCGGAATTGATTCAAGAGATGGAGGAACAGGGGATTCAGATTAGGCAAAGACTAAACGAAGCACAGGATAGGTAGAAAATTTATGCGGATGCACATAGGACCGACCTAAATTATGAAGTGGGAGACTAGGTTTTCATTCGTATCAAGCCTAACAAGAGTACCATATGGTTCGGGAAGGGGAAAAAGTTGTCACCTCGATTTATAGGACTGTTCAGAATCCAAGATAAAATTGGACCCATTGCCTATCGTCTCGTACTACCACCCCACCTGCATAAATCTCATAATGTTTTTCATGTATCTGTTTTATGTCATTATGTTGCTGATGAATCACATAAACTAAATTGGAAGGAACTGTAGGTATCGGACGTGGGAACCCTCATGGAAGAACCATTATGCATATTGTACCGTAGAGTCCGACAGCTTAGGAACCATCTAGTAGACCAAGTTAAGGTCCAATGGGACAAGTATAGTCCAGGATCTGCTACTTGGGAAGACGCCGAGACACTACGACAAGATTATCCCTCACTTTTTTGACCACCTCGAGAATGTGTTTCTCGAAGGTTGGGTGTATGTAACACCACCTTTTGACTTAGACAACTAGGATAAGGTGGGTGGCATTAAAGGAGGGTAGGAGGTGGTGAATGGAAGAGGATATGAGGGGGTAGAGGCCTTCGGGAGAGTGATTATTATGAAATTTTAGGGGAGAGGAAGCATTATTTTGAGAGAAGGACTATATTTTCTAGTTTGGTCTAGAGAGTTTGGGTGGACTGTTACAGTGGTGCGCCAGGTTGTTGGGAGTTTTGGGCTCCGGGGCTAGGAATCCTCATGGAATCCTGGAGCTAGGGAGCTGGATAGGCTCTGTTCCTAGCCGGCAGGGAGGAAGGATTCAGTTTTGGGCAGAGTTGGGCAGAGAAACAACGAGGACAATCGGAGATTGGGGAATTAGCATCAGAAAGAGGTACGCATTTGTGTGATTATGTTGCTGGGAATTTATAAAAATGGTTGCTGGGAATGTTGACAGCCTACCAGATATATACTACTTGAGTTTGTAAAAACAACTTCATCCTGATAATCCAAAAATCATAATTATGACCATCAAACAAAGGCAATCCATGTTTTGTAAATTCTGACTTCTCATCCATTATGAATGATCAAAAACTTCCAGTGGTTAAACTGATATCTTGAAGTAACTTGCTCTGATACCAATTGTTGTACAGGATAAGTCAACCAAGAGGGCGGGGGTGAATCAATTGTATAAAATTTCTTTCATTTTATAAGAAGATTACTTATTAATCAATAAATCATTCCTTTAACATTTAACTTGCAGTAATACATTTAACCAATAAATATACAATCACATAAATGAAAGAGTGACACAGTGATTTTTCATGAGGAAACCCAAAAGGGAAAAACCTCTTCTTCTTATGAATGAAAGGCAATCTCCAACTCCTCTCTACATTCTTATTTTATCTGAGCTACAACCCAGATGAGGCTGCTACCTCTGATTCTTCAGCACCTACTGAATGGAAGCTACAACTCCCAGATGTACAAGCACCAACTTGTACATGAGACTTTTACAGTCTCCCCTTGCTCCTCCCTACCACCCTGGAATCCTTCTMTGTCACTAAGAACCTGTAAACCAACTCTTTATCTTCTCTGGCAAAGGATTCATCATTCAATTCCTCTCTGTTTATATAATCATATCAAAATCCATTCTTCTCCCCTTGATCTCTGCTATATCTTCATCATTTCTTCTCACTATCCCTGTATGATTTTATTTCGGTTTTATATTCATTTACATAAATGAATTTTACCTTAGAGCTATGGTTGTACCATTAATTCCATACACATCAACCTTCATCTCACCCAATTTCACTTATTTCTACCCTATACATTCAGAGCGTACACTCGAACCCTTAGGCTTCGAAGATTCAGTTACAATAACTGAATAACTACCTCACAGTGATTATTATTGGTCAAGGCATCAAGACAAACAATATCCACATGATCAGTTTAAACATTTAACCAACACCGTTGAATGAACATACATCTGTTTTAATTTTTCAGCACGGAATAACCCTTGAGTTCTTTGGAAAACCACTTGTGCTAACCGATATGTCCATTGGTTGTGACCACAGGTTAATCGAAATGCATTTTGCATTTCGGTAATTCAGCAATCCTGTTTCAAAGAGTCTTGACACTTCAAGTTACAAAACCCCGAAATAGAGCTTAGCTTTGTGCTAGCTCCTCCCTCTCACATGACCATCGGTGGTAACCACTGCCTACACCAAAAATGTATTTCGGCGTTTCGCATTTTGGCGTTTCGACATTTCTTGTGAAGAAGTGTTTCAATACTCCAAGTCACGAACCCCAAAATTTTCGACGTTTCGCATTTCGGCATTTCGACATTTTTCATTTCGGCGTTTTTGCATTTCTATGATGAAGTGTTTCTACACTCCAAGTCACGAACCCCGAAATGATCTGACAACTTCACATTTGATCTGGTGGACATAGATCGAACGGTTCTTGTTAACTTCTTGAGGACAGATCAACGGTCATATACAACTCTTATATTACTCCTCCAATGCTTAATCCAACATATATGACTTAATCATTCATCGAGATGGATGGTTGTCATGGTTTCGGTATTTCGGCATTCGAGACTTTGTGATGTTGAAGTTTTTTCTTACCATGCAAAAATCCCGAAATAGAAACTCTTGGAATCCCGAAATAGAAATTTTTGGAATCATGTGACGTGTGTCCCTTTTGGTATTTCGGTATTCGGGACTTCGTGATGTTGGAATTTTTGCTTACCATGCAAAAATATCGAAATAGAAACTCCCAGAATCTCGAAATAGAAATTCCCAGAGGTACGATCTGTGAAATTGACGATCTCCGAAATTCAAGTTGTGCCTGTGCAAACTGATCCATGGTGCCTGTGCAAAGTGACCAACAAAATCCCCCTTTGGCATTTTCAAGTTTGACATTAATGACAAAAACAAGTCCTGTGCAAACTGTGCAAGTTGCAATTCCTGCCAACACTAATTGTGTACTATAAACTAAGGGATTTCTACATTGAGTGGATAACTACCCAAAAATAACTCAATAGCATGTGCATTTTAAAAGTACCCTATGGTTGGATCCACTATTCATAACCTTACGCACCCACTAATAACATAAGAAATATTTAGTAAGTGGTGCACAACAACTTGTTATGCATTTAATATGGGCACATAATAAATCTTGCTTTACTAGGTGGTGCACTCTTATCTAATCACAGATTGGATAATGTTATATTATATAACATATGAACTGTCCAAATGGTATATTATATAGTTGGATCACTTGAGATATTTAACGACAAATTTTGGATAGTTGTGGATATGGTTGAACTAAATACATAACTGTGATATACTTTATGGTCACCTAAAGTTACATAAAGGGACCTAATTGTGTACTATAAACTAAGGGATTTCTACATTGAGTGGATAACTACCCAAAATTAACTCAATAGCATGTGCATATTCTTTGAACATGGTTCCATCCACTAAGATAACATATATATTCCTTATTCCTTATGGTGAAAATGTGGTATGAGGGTTGTTCGTATTCCTAATATACATTTCTACAAATAATAATGTGATGACTAATAATAGTTGCCTAATAGAGATATTAGGTCGAAAGGTTTGAAGATTTCACATTTGGATTATCTCTAGAGATAGTTAAATATTGTCAAAACTCCAACATATTTCAACAAAGGAAGGGATGGGAGATGCGAGATGGAATTAAGGGTTTAAAGGGAGCCCAGTGATTTACTTTATTTATTTGTATGCATGAAACTAGTTACATGAACATTTTAAAAATATGCATATAAGGAACATCACTTGTTATTAACGTCTATGTGTGAGTTATGTATGTGCTATCTATGTCTACATATCCAACACAAATCCAATAAGTTGTCAATTTAAAGTTATATTATATGAATATAAATATCATCACTAAGATAAGCATTCAATAACTTTGGTCAATATGTGTGAAGTAATAAATGAGTTTAATAATTAGTTCACATGTAAGACTCTTTTATTTCTATAAATTAGACTTTATCATCCAAAATGAATATTCGTTATAACTATTCCTTAAGTCAAAGGGCCTCTACAATTGGAAAAGACCACCAAAGTGGAAGACATTTGAAAAGACCACCAAAGTGGGAGACTGGTTCCTTTTTGAGCAGTTTACTACATAGGTAGGTCACTCATGTCTTACATGAGATGTTGCCAAGACTCATGACAGTATGTAGGACATGTGAAGCATAGGGGGAGATTTACTTAACCATTAGGTCGCACTAGATAGTTTCAAGATGTGTTTTGTCAACCTAGTCCAAATATAAATGACTCAAGATGGCAATGAATATTTCTTTCTCTTGTTATGAAATGAAGAACATAGAAAAATGCAAAACTTGGCATGAATTACATAATTATGTTAATCATTGAGTTTTTGAATGAATTTTTTGTTTGAGGCCATAACTAAGGGATAATATATCATATCTTGGCCCGACTCACTAACCTAAGGAATCTTGATAGCTTGGCTAATGACCATTACAGTTTACCTAAAAAGAAACCAATCTATGAATAGATTGACTCGTTATATAAATACCAACATTAACAAAGTAATATAGATTTTCTATTCATGGAAAATATCTTGAATCTTAGTGTTGATTCTTAGTGTAAATGTTTGCTAGTAAACACTTTGAACCTAGTTTATAAGGATTTTGTCACTTGTGATTACTTATTTTTAATAATATTTTTTTAAGACTCTTGTACACTACAAAATTGTGTTAAAAATACGATGCACTCAAGAAATAATTGTTCCATATATATATATTCTTGTTCTTGAACTACAATCATACAATATGACACTAGATTATTCTTTGTTAAGTACAATGCCATATTCACTATTTTCAATTCAATTCCATCTTACTCATGGTTGTTTATATTTGATAAAAAAATGAATTCTACCTTTTTGCAAGATTGATTTCAGCTCTTTTCCTTTTCATTTAAAGAGCAACAATGCCACAATACTATTAAATTATACCAACACACAAAATTTTGTAAATATCAACATCCCTAAAAAAAAACTAAATATATTTGTATATACTACCAAAGATCTCAAATGATGAATAAATCCAAGGAATATAGGAAAGTGTCATAAGGTATTTACAAAACTAGTAAAAATAGAGCTTCAAATGGAACTTTATGCCTTATTAGTCAATGGAATGGATATGTTATTATGTGTTGAATCCTATAAGAAGTCAAATAGTCAATTAGGTCATAGTGTGTAACATCCTCCTCGTTACGACAACAACTCTGATAAGGCCATCAAAAAGGTAAAAGCGCTAAGCATCTTTTCATTTTATTTTTTTAAATTCATATATATATATATATATATATATATATATATTATACTCCTGCTTGTTAAATAATTTTATTACTATAGGTTCAATCTGAGTTTATGTATGAGTTTTAAGGAATATAGTTTAATCCCTTAAGCATTCAATATATTCACTAATGGGTATGCGTTTTGTCAATCAAAACTATGGCTTTTGGTATTCGTTTATTTATGAATTAGTTTGATTTTTGAAAAAATATTGCGTTCATAAGGGAGTTATGTTTTCAATAAGTTAATGAACTCTCATTGCAGGTTGTGGTTAAAGAAGGAGAGGCCTTCAATGAAATTTATTGTCTGAGTTAACTAAAATGTATCCGTTGATATATTGGTTGTAGTTGGATGAGGTTAACGCTAATGAATCCAAGAACTAGAGCTCAGGTACGTTCTAAAAATTGCATTCTCCTTACACTGCATTGAGGTGCGAACTCTAGCCTAAAATCTCATAATGATGTTTTGCTTAATTATTTTAATGGTTGTTAGGGTTAGTTGCTATTACTAATGATATTTGGGTATAGGATTAGGTCAAGATTCATAGGAGCTATTAGAATTAGGGTTAGGCTCTTTTTAGAGTTAGAGTTAGGGCCTTTTTCCTTAAGGTTAAACGAAATTTTTATCTTAGAGAAGTTTTTTTTTTTTTTTACTTAGGTTTAGATTTTGAACTGGACGACTATTTGTTTAGGGGTGTCGTTTTAAGACTTTATCAAGGCGTTAATGTCTTAGGGCTATTTAGGTTTGTTTCCTTCATCCACATCAATGTGACGTGCCCTTCAGGATGCACCACGTGCTCCAAGGGTGCCACTCACCTCATTCGTTTCCTTTACGCGACGTTCCCTTCATGATGCACCACGTGCTCCAAGGGTGCCACTCGCCAACTGGACTGATTGGTAGACATCTATAACCCCTGGAGTCAACACTCTGCCAGGTGAACTTGTAGGAGACTAAGGGTTCTAAGGAATAAGGCCCCTGCCTTATTGCGCACCCCTTAGAATCATTGTGAGCGACTTTCACAGTCTGCCCTCATGGCATCGTGGATCCTCTTGAACTAGGTAATCGTTAACCTACAGTTTGAGCCATGGCGGGAGTGCTAGTAGGCGGTGGCAGGGCTGTTGTCCACCCCTCTCCCTCAACCTCTCTGGAAATTGTGTGTGGCCCCTTTACTCCATATGTGAGTCTGGTCGGCAAGCTATCGTCATCCTGCATCATCAACAATCGTGTCAGAACATGTCAACATCATATCATCAGATCAAAGAAATATCACAGTAAATAAATCAACCCAAATAGCACACTCCCTGACTCAATCCGGAGTCCAAGGGGGTTCCACCGATGCCTCTGCATCCTCAAGGTCCGAAACCCTACACACTCAATGAAACAGAGTCAACAGCACCTGTCTACATCAAAGTAGTAAAACATCATGTCGTCTATCAATCGCATCATAATCAAGTATAAATGGTTTAACATCACAAAAGTCCAGATCACTTGTGATCAAGTATCCTCAAAAAATAAGTTTTCTCAGTGTGCCAGAGGGGGATGTTACATACACCCCCTCTTGATCTAAACTTCGTCCCGAAGTTTCTCAGTATAATGCTGAAATAAAAGTACCACAGCATCATAAGTACCACAGTATCATAAGTCTATCTATCAAACAAAAATGGAAACTGCTGGCGCATATCATATGCATCCTCCCAGGTCACCGAGTACGAACTATAACTGTCCCACTGGACCTTGACCTCATCTACCATTCGACATCATAACTGTCGAACGCGATGATATAAGATGCGGACCGACTCAGCCATGAGCGTTCCCTCGTCCGATACCTGCAAGGAACTCAGGTCAATCACGTGTGTGGGATCACTAATATAATGTCTCAAAATAGATACATAAAAAACATCATGCATATGCCTCAAGGAATGAGGCAAGGCTAGTCGATAGGCCACGGGCCCCTTTCTCTCCACAATCTCGAAAGGTCCCACGAACCTAGGAGAGAGTTTAGCTCCCTTTCCAAACTTGATCGAACTCTTATGTGGTTTAACCCACAAGGAAACTCGGTCGCCAACCTTGTAACTACGGTCAACTCGGTGTGCATCGGCATAACTCTTCTGTCGATCCTGCGCTTCTTTAATCCTTTGTCTCATGGTTTGCATTTGCTCTTCCATTTCTTGGATCACTTCTGGTCCCACTAGGACCATATCCTCAAGCCGATCCCAACTCAAGGGCGTCCGACACGGTCGCCCATAAGGAAACTCAAAAGGCGCCATCCTTATGGTGCTTTGATAACTGTTGTTGTAAGCGAACTCTACTAGAGGCAAGAAATCCTCCCAACGCTTTTGTTGGTCCATCACATACATGCGCAACATGTCTTCCAAGGT
>ML783481.1:464669-481567 GCA_009831015.1 Picea engelmannii | reverse complement strand
ATTCACATTATTAAAAACCTACAACCAATGTTTTGCAGCATCAAGTGCAAAAACATTGAAAACAACATAACTTATGAAAGAGTTTTAATATAATTTAATGGTAAACAAGGCATTGTAAGATACTCTGTAAGCTAAAATTTGTAAGAAACTTATGATACTCTAATATTACATATGTAAACTTGGCCATGATATTCAAGTATTACAATATTTTCAATAAAATAAAAGAGAATTATTTTTATTAAAAAAATAATAATTAATATAATATTAAAATCTATTACCTATGATATAATAAAATTTTATAGTTTACATGTTGAAAGTAAATATTGACAATTATATGAAAATGTAATTGTAATCGGATTCACCAACTTGGGACTATGGAAGAGTTGAGAAAATAAAAAAAAAATCTAAGTATTTTGAAAGAAAGTGTAGCTGAATGATACCTTTATGTAATGGAAAAGGATAAGTCTTCATAATGATAGGCATTTGTGAGGTTAAGAAAGGATGTGAGAATTGAAAGCCTTTAAAGTCATCTATCACGTTCCACTTATAAGTGTCACTTGTCAAGGATTGTTACTCTTCTCTTAAAAAAATGGGATCACTAGCTATAAAATGGCTCTTATCCATTAGAGTAGGGGGCTTTTGAAGCATGTTATTGCAGGTAGTCTTGAAGAGATTGTTCGTACCAAGACTACTTTTGAATTGCAACTGAGTCAGTGTCCATGCCTTCTCAAGCAAGTTTATGTTCAACGTACTTATTTTTCTGGGTTATATGAAGTTCAACTAGAAAAGATGTCCTTCTAAGATTTACATCTTTTCTCGAAAATCTATGTTCAATTCTGGCCAAAGCCTCTGGTATTTCACTGTTGTTCATATTGTTCATCTGTTTGGTGTCATTACTCCTAAATATGTCGAATATATTACTACATTTAGTGCCTTGTTAGTTCCAGATTTTTGGTTTTCTTTAGTTTCCAGAGTTCAGATCTAGTTCTAGGATTTTCAGTTTTTTTATTTTTTTATGATTTTAGTTATAAATTAATAAATTATTATAGAAGAATTCTAGATGGCTCACATTAATGGTATCCAAGCCTCAATTGATATAAAATTATATAGAACTTTCAGTTACAGTTCATATTATTTACTTATGTTCTCCAATCTGCTATAACTTTTGATGACTTTCTATGATGTTATTATGTTAAACCTACTATTAGTCTATTAGCCCATTATTAGTGAAGTCCTTCAGTCTATAATAGTTTTGGTCTCAAAACAGTGGAGTCCCTAACAAATTAGGTTCATAACTGGATCATATTTTTCATATAAATTGGGTGTTGTTTAATTGATTTAGGTTTTTGTTTCTTTTTCGAAATCAAGCAATATAAATTTTCAAGAAATTATAAGTTTTTTTGTTTAAATTGTATTTCTGAATGTAGAAATGAATTCATCTTGCTGAAAATTCATAGAAGAATACTAGGATTATACAAAAAAAAAACCCTTCCAATATACAGATTCAACAAGTTTTCCTCTAATTTCAAACAAATATACTCAGAAAATATAAAAAAACAAAATATACAGAGTCCCGATTGGCTCTTATTGATTTTTGTGTATATCAAAAATTAACAAATAAACATTTTCATGAATTCCATTACTGGGTGTAACTCGCATTTTAATTACTGTGTAAAAGGGGAAAAGAAAATAAATTTTAATTATAAGTTGAAAATTAATATTAAAATTTAACAATACATAAAAAAAATTAAAATTAGAACTAAATACTACATAACAATACATAACAATACAGGGGTCAGAGAAATACTTGGAGCTTGGCGTGCCAACAATGCCAACTGCCAAAATGACCTCTGTGCTCACAAACCTCACACTTAGAAATGCCCGCCTACATGACCTGTGCCATCACGACCTCATGCTCATGCTCAGAAACGCTCACGATCAGAAATCCTTAGAAACACTCATGCTTATGCTCACAGACACTTAGAAACGCTCACGCTCACAGATGCTCACAGACACTCTAAAATGCCAACAAACTCTAGCAAACTTTGAAAATGTAACAAATTCGATGTGTGGTTGATATATAAATCATCTTTCGACCGAAAGATAGTTCGGTCGAACAATCTTTCAGTTGAAAGATAGTTCAACCAAACAATCTTTTGGCTGAAAGATAGTTCGGCCAAACTATCGTTCGGTTGAAAGAGTGTTCGGCTAGAATATCTTTCGGTCAAAAACATATTTTCGGATGGAAAATATCCATCCAAATAATTTTTTACATGAAAATCAAGGGTGTCATTACTACATCGTTCGATTTGACGTTTCACATTTCGACCGAAAACTAGTTCGGCCAAAAAAATGTTTTTCATAATTTTGAAGATCTGATTCTCACAAAAGTGTTACCCACCTTCGTGATTTCACCCTACTGTAAGCTGGAGGTCTTCTACACTATCCTTCAAAGGTGAAAGTCTACATCATGTGAATAGAGGAGTTGAGATGAAACACAATGAGACTTCATTTAATTAATGATAATTAAGGTATATCATTAACAAACGAGAGACAACCTACCGATAATGAAAGTAGTTATCAAGGCACCGAGTACATTATACAAGTGTGAATAAGGGTGTTGAGGTCAAACACTTGAAGAATCCATCAATCAAGAGACATTGATGTATTCCCAATTGTCGATGACGAGAGAAAATTCCACTGATGATTGCAAGATTCTAGGTACTCATAGGGATCTAGGTCTCATTTCCAGAATAGATGAGATGAAGTCGATGGAAGGAGACCCACTGAAAGGAGAGAAGTAGGGCATATCTCATTATTCATCATGAGGTACAAAGAAATATATTGGTGATTATGAGGATCTCATACGAATAGGATTTTCATGATCCAATAACCTTGTGCATGTCTTGTATGCACCAAAGGAAAGTAGTGAAAGAAAGAGACCCTCTTAATAGCATCCAATAACAAAAACTGTCAACAAAGGATAGGAAACCACCAATAAGGATAATGGAATCCAAGACACTGCACAAATCCCAATGTGTGAATATATTTCTTGTCTTCAAACACAAGGGAAACCCCATAGTCAATGATCAATGAGGACATGTCAATTGTTGGGTTCAAGGTTACCTACCCATAATCAAAGTATGACCAAGGTGCATGGTAGGACTACAACTTCATGTGACTTTGAGATACACTGAGGGTATGGCCAACAAGAAAAGTCAAGAGATCTAATAAATGGTATACACATGATTATAGACATCCTTTGAACAATATCATGAGACATATGGATAAAGCAGGAAACATATACTTGATGATAAAATTTTGTGACGCATGAAGCATCAACAAAATATCGATAGGGACTGGAAGAATTACCAGTCAGAGGAGTAAACACTAAGCAATTAGATAAGATTCCTAAGGTCATGCTAAAACCAAAATTTGGATGAAATTGGACTCAAAATTTTGTGCTTTGTTCAAAGGTTACATGACTACTCCTGATATGAGATTATATTCTTTTCCCACCTGTATTTTTTTTTTCATAGGAAAATAAATGATATGATACATGAGAGAAAACGAGTGTCGCGAGTAAGCAACTAGCTCCAAATAGTGGAACATACTTATTCTCAATTCATGGAAGTGCATGTGGGGCATGGACACTCAGGGGGATGTTTCATCTTAGGGTACAGTGTGTCAAGTTGCAAAGGATATAAAAAAGGCTCTACTTGGCTAGTGATGCAAATTGATGAGGTAAGAGGCTTATAACGAGAAAGAGGGAACTAAAAATAGGATCAATACTGAAAGAAGGATGATGGAATGTGATTACAACTTAACTCCAAAGAATGTAATTTTTGGTAGATTTAGTCCCCTAAGCTCGAAAAAGTATAAAATAATACCAAGGAGAACTCTTTTATCCAATGGTGACTAGAGTATTTGTTTTTCATAAGTAGTCTACTTGGTTCAAAAAAGGGTTAAAATTACACCAAATAAACATCCTTTCAAATCCATTTAATGAGTGTGAAAGAGACAAGTTCACTCGACAATCATTTCATTTTTTAGAGATTTGAAGAAGAGGTTAACCAAGACTTGGGGGGTGTCCCATAGGTAACAGTCAAAATGCTTGTGAGTAAGAATATGGGGTTTGAACGCAAATTAATATCGAAACTATCAGGAACTCTTGGTCCTATGGAATAACTTTTGCATGTGCACCAAATATCAAAAAGGTTCGAACTAGGGCACCCATGTTTGGTAAGACTCTACCACTTAATAATGACACTTCTAGTAGAAGTAGGAATGTTTCGTGTCACTAATAAATGGGTTCGTACCTAGAGTGTATGGATCACGGTTATAATATGATGCAAGGGTGAAAAATGGAGTGACAACATCTCCTATATGTCGGTGAAATAATATACCTCTTGAAGGCATGAACTAGTATGACACTGGAAATCACAAAAAATCTTGGGCAAAACCACCAAAAACCAATTCTTTCCACTACACTATTAGTCCACAAGGTAAACAATTAGCACAAACTATATGAAGTGGGTAAATAATTTCTACTAATAGTAAAAATATACCATTTTACCATACCATTTGATTTTTTTCACCCACATAGTGCATTTTAGGCCATTTTCCCCATGATCTTCAGCTGTCTATTATGGGAGATATGATCAACGATATCAACAACCATCTGGACCAAGTAAGTTCACATCCCCTCTACTTCAATTTCAATGGTTTAAATTTCAATTTTAGGCCCCTTATTTTTAGTATTAGAGGGCGTAATATGGAAATTATGACGTACACGAGTGAGTTTATCGGGTCACGTATACGACCCCATATACGCGATTGTTACCAAGATATCTTGCGTACAAGTCCTTGAACACATTTTTGAAAGGTTTTAACTCAGAAAATGGATTTTCTTTTGTAGGATGGTGATTGAATGGAGGGAGAGGGAGCATGAAGAGATAGATGCATAAATGGGAAGGGATGTAGAGGCCCAACAAGCTTTAAAAATATGTGGCTTTTATAAATTTTGGGCTCTCAAGGGAATGAGGGCTCAAGTGAGGTTACTCCAGTTGGTAGTAAACTACTGGTATCCAGAGACAGAGTCCTTCAACCTCAATGGGAAACCATTGATGATTGAAGTGGCTGACATATATTTTATCATGGGATTGTCTTGCCGGGGCAAGGCGATGAATATCAAGGCTCGAGGGGTTGGCAGTGGTATGACTGTGGAGAAGTACATTTCCACCCATTGTTTTGCAGACAAAAATTAACTAGGGACACAACTCCCAATCAGTACGGTCGAGAACCCGAGTTTAAATATCGTCGTGCTTGTGCTTACATAGATTTCGGGGTCGGTCGTGTTGCACCAGGAATCAATGCCACTCATGTCTTATGCAGTGGAGTGTTTAATACCCATTGTTTATGGTTGGTGTACCTCATTGTTGGCTGACATGAAGAGCTAATTGACGGATTGCAAACAAGGGAAAAAGAGAAATTTCAGATTTGCATCCATTCTTTGTAGTTTTTTCTTTGAGCGGGTTCTAGGATTGGGCCCTAGAGTAGAGATTAATCCACATGGACAATGTGATCCATCCATGTCACAGTGGACCAATGTGATGAGGTGACTAGGATTTTTTAGGGTGCTAACCTCCTACAGTGATGAGTTCTTTTTCTGGTGGCACTGATAGGTCATAGCCACTAACAACTACACTTACAGAG
The DNA here is from genome assembly GCA_009831015.1 of Picea engelmannii. Classification (NCBI taxonomy): domain Eukaryota; kingdom Viridiplantae; phylum Streptophyta; class Pinopsida; order Pinales; family Pinaceae; genus Picea; species Picea engelmannii. Next base: position 475,852 of record ML783481.1, on the reverse strand, counting down.
GGATCGAGTACAAAGGGGATCCAGAGATGCCTTTGACACCAGGTTCCACCTACGATGATATTGGTAAGAAACGTTTTTATATATTTCATTTTCTTTGTTTTTCAATAAGAATAAAAAACACAAATATTTTTGTACGGTATCAAGTATTAATAATAGCTTTGTTATGTAGATGTAGGTCTGCAACGACTAGAGGGATTTCCACAACATTGGCGGAGAAGATGAGAAAATGACCACATAGAAGGATATTCAGAGAGAGTGCTATATAATGTGTAGGGGAACCTGTATCTATTAACGAACAAGATTCCTATGGTTGAAGTGGAGGATCTACCAGAGGCTATGCAGTGGCATGTGATGGGTGTACCCCGTGTGTGGGTGCGATTCTTTCCACGTCTCACAAATGTCACAGTGTACTATCATGATACGAATCTGGCGCCATAGGAGTAGATTCCATGGTCATATTATGTACCATCCATATATTTATTTTGAGAGTGTGATCCACATTTGTACTATGACACCATACTTTTTGAAAGGGTGAAATATAAAAAAAATTGGTCTTCGACTTTACTTATATATGTTATAATGTGTACATGCATAAATGTGTTTTATTTTCTTAGTTATGTTACAAATTCCAATCTAAAATATAATTAGCATATGCATCAGATACATGATTATAATTTCTAGGTATGTGATTATAAGTAATAAAATTAAAGTATTGTTCCATCAGTTGTACCTGTAGGAATCGTCGAAGTAGAGTAGGGTCTCAAACACAATAAATATCATTTATCTGACATGCGACTAAATAGGAGTCAAGACGAACCTATAAACAATGAATAACATGTGAAATGGCATCGTGTAATATTTTTATAACGATGCTACGCTCAACCACATTATTCGTTGATATCTCTAGATGAACGCCACCTGAAGACATCAGTTGGCCCTTGGGTGAGTAAATGACCCAACTAGAAGAAACCATGTTCTACATATGACAATTGGAACCATATGTGAAACCTAAGTAAAATGAATACTATGTTGACATATTCCAACCAAGGGAAAACTTGAGAAGAAATCTGATGACACAAAGGAAAATATGTATATACACTAAGGTACACTAGTATACAAAAGGTCACGCCCAAGCTTTGAGGGATTAAGCGTAATAAATTTCAAGGTAGAGCCCATTTATGGGCTCATCCACCATATTCCCTTCATAATCTTCCAATTAATAGGCTCCTTTCTCTAAGACATGTCGCATGATATAAGGACTATGCCACATGGGGTTGAACATGCCTGCCCCCAATAGTTCTTTGTCTTGGTCATACATGAGAACCAATTCATCCTTTGTTTATTTTCAAGGACAATTAGACCTATCATACTGAATCTTAACACATCATTTATTCGCTTCGATAGTTGTATAGGCATCTCTATGCTTCTCATCGAGACACTCTAGGTGTACAAGGAATTCTTCAAGATTGGATGTGTCATGTAGGAGCACAATTTCCAACTTGAGGGAAAGGATTTCACATTCAATTGGAAGAATCAACTCCACACCATGTACTAACTGAAAAGGATAAAATTCGGAAGAAGTATTTACCGAGGTTTGATATGACCAAAGTGTAGGGTAAAGCATCATATGCCAGTCATATTTACTTTGGATGACAGTTTTTTTGCAATATGGTATTGAGAGATTTATTCACCACCTCTACTTGTCCATTTTCCTGGGGATAGTAAGGGGGAGAATGACCGTGCTTAAACCCCATTTTTTATGCTAACTCTTTCACCATTTAATTATGAAAGTGACTTCCATGATCAATGATAATATCACTTTGGATTATGAACCAGGGTATAATTTGGTTGAATACGAAGAATGTTGCAGGCTTACCATTGGATTTAATGGTAAGAATGGTCTCTTCCCATTTAGTGAAGTAATCCACGACCAAAATGATATGATGATTCCCCCCAGCTGAAGATGGGTTACAATCCATAAAATCTAACCCCCCACTTGTATTTAATGGTAGTCATGGCCTCCTCCCATTTAGTGAAGTAATCAATGACAACAATGATATGATTATGCCCCCCAGGCAAATCTAGGTTACAGTCTGTTAGCACATATTATTCATAAAGAAATGTTTTTCCCTTAGGAAATGGCACCTTGGTCAAAATGCACAAAATAAGGGGGGAAAATCCCACTTTTGCATTTTATCCTAAGTTTTTGGGAAAATGATGTTCCAAGAACGTAGTGCTAAATAATGCATTGAGATGTGCATTTGATATTGAAGCACTCATATCTACGGCGCACAATCCATATCGGACCCCCTCCCCCTGACCTTCTTCCTTTAACGAGGGGGTGGGGGATCCGAGTTGGTGATTTTTGAGCATGGTCCCCCCACTAACATGGCACCTCCTCATTAACTCGGACCCCCCCACACACTAAACTACTTACCATCCCCACCCCCCTCTGAGTAGACCTTTTACCGCCTCTACTTACCTCTCTTTCCTACCATTGACACCTTTATTCCACTCAACCTTTCCCTCATCTTGTCACATCTTCCTATTCACTCTCGCCTTTTTCCTCCTCACACTTGTCCTCCAATCATCGTCCTCTCGACCTATCACCATTCTTCTTGTCCTTCTCCCTTTCCACTTTCACCCCTCGCCTCTCGACATTTGTCTCCCATGTCACCTCCACCTATATTGTTTTCCCCACTCCCCTCTACTTTTGTGATCTCTCCCCTTGCTACCGCATCACGTTCCCATGCAACATCACCCTGATACTTTTGCACCTTGACGCCCATGTTCTGGCGCCCCNATTTGTCTCCCATGTCACCTCCACCTATATTGTTTTCCCCACTCCCCTCTACTTTTGTGATCTCTCCCCTTGCTACCGCATCACGTTCCCATGCAACATCACCCTGATACTTTTGCACCTTGACGCCCATGTTCTGGCGCCCCACATTCTGACACCCACACTTTCCCATTTACCATTATGCTGCTGCATTTTTCCAAATGGCCGCCAATCACTTGTCGTTTCATGTCGTTTTGTGCCAACCACCTCTCCAACTCCTCCTCGTCAGCCTCCACGACTGCTTTCCATCTTCCCAGTCAGCATCCAGTGGGGATCCCAATGGCACAGTTTCATAGTGTGACCAACATGTTTTCCAGGTGCTGAGTTGACTTGGGTCATCCTGATCCTAATGAAGACAGTTAATGAAAACATGGAAGGTGGTTGAGACATTGTCTCCTTCCATAAATAGAAGGCCAAACCGTGTAAATAGGCTGTCAGTGTAGAATACCAGAGATCACATTTGACAGAAGACTGCATGGTTAGTCTAACTAACGTCTGCATGTGCATCCTGATAGAGAAGCTCACTAACGTAAAGCCTTGAACACATGACATGATCGTGCCTCAGGCAATCAGATCCAGTTCAAAGTATATGTAGGCATTTTTTCCATTTTTTTATGGTCGATGGTTGAGCTAGGCTCCCACATTATAAACTTTTGATGAAGTTTATGGTTCTCTATTATGTATTGTGATCTGAGACTTCTAATTTAATGAAAGTCAGCTTTTGTTCATCCTATTTGCCTCTGATACTGAAGTGTCCATTATTGAAGGAAACACATGGAATATTTTGATTGTATTGTAATGTATGTTTGATTGTAGTGTTTTCATTAACGTTCTTTAGTTTCCTGAAGTTTTAAATGCAAGAGGATCTTGTATTTGAACCTTTTCCTCCCGAGTTTGTTGGAAGAGCTCATGTCCATAGCATAACTTTACATTTTCTCCTCAAGTTCTTCCTCCTACTCACCCTTACTACAACTTACTGATGGAAGTTGAATCGATACCTCACCTACATGTGCACACTGGTCCAGTTTTATGAGTTAAAAGAATATTATCGTGTGTCTGTGCCCATTCGACCACTTCAAACTTATTCATTGTGACATACAAATTGATGGGTAATTGGCTTACCTCCAATGCAATTTGGAGGTGACTTCCAACACTAACACAGTCCATAAAATATAACCCCCCACTTCGTGAAGGTACTGAAGGTAATGACTGGGTCAAGATGGGTTGGGTGCGAGTGCATTTTCTAAGAGAAAACCTAACAAGGGTGACACTTCTTGACCGCTTAAATACAATATTTAAAAATTGATGGCCAAAAATAACCAACTCACAATATTTTTTGGGTTGTTGCAAGCCGAGATAAATGACCACCATAAGCCTCACTACGATATTCATTAAGAACATACTCAACTTCCTCAGGATTCAAGCAATGCAATAAAATATTATCTACTCCTCGACGAAACAAAGTTTCAGTGATTATAAGGTAGTTTTTAGTGTGATCACATATACATCATTGATCATCTCTCGACAGATGTTGGGATAGCTTCAAGTTTTGAATACAAATTAGAATGTCTCCATACCAGGGGTCTGAAGATGAGCTAAGGAAAACATTTTCATCCACAAACGAATCATCATGAAAAATTTCCTCATCTAGTCAAGGGAAGTTCGATATCAACTCAGAAAAAACTGGAGATTTCTTAGACTTCGCCGAAGTGAAATGGAGATCAAATTCTTGCAAAATAAAAATCCACTTATTGTATTTCCCCCCTATGATACACCTGGTGAGAATGTTTTGAAATGGATTGATATATGCAACTACGGTAGTTTTTCAAGGTAATATATAATCCCATAATCTTTGAATTGCATGTATGGTGGTTGTTGGTCACTATAATTGCTTATTTAACTAAACAATCAAGTGCTACATAAATTGTCAACCCAGGGAAATCCGTTTATTTCAAAGGTAATCACACACTATATATGCTCAATCTCAAAAGCAACCTAGAGTTGTAGTAAAAAAATATTAATCACACCTTTCCTTGAACAAACTGAAGTTCTAACTTGAATTACAGGAAAGTAATCTACCTATTGCAGAGTTCAATGTTTAAAGAAATAATTGTCCAAAGAATCCTAGATTACATTAAGAAATAACAACTTAAGAAAGAAATGTTTTCATGATATTGCAAAAGGAAAGACCATCTATTCTGTAAAAGAGAACAGGACCCTATTCCCCAAGCAGGAATCTTCAACACCTGTTTCTGATCATCACACTTTTATGAACTCATTGCTAACTGAAATGATTGACACACATTGAAGGCTGACTAACTCTTAACAGAGAACATGACCCTATTCCCAAGCGCGAATCTCCAACACCTATTTCTGATCGTCCCACTTTCATAGACTCATTGCTAATTGAAATGATTGACACACACTGAAGACTAACTATCTCTTAACAGAGAACATTACCCTATTCCCCAAGCAGGAACCTTTAACACCTGTCCCTGATTATCACGCTTTCATAAATTCACCAAACAAGATTGCTAACTGGAATTATCAACAGTTACCCAAGCATGAATTATATGAAAACAATGTAACAACCAGTAAAGCAAAGTTTCAACACAACAGAGTTCAGTAAAGTAGTGTTTCAGCAAAACATAATTTAATCAAGGCATGAACAAAAATAACACTAACACACTACAAAGCTAATGGGTGAATCTTGTGAAGAAGGTGGGCCCTCCCTTCTCACAAGATTCCCCTTAAATGAAAGGAACTAGATAGAAATGCTTAGAACAATCTTTTATTCATCTGTCAACTGTATCATATTACAATCTGAAGTAAAATACGCCCTTCTCTGTAAATCATTTCTTAGCCAAGAAGAAGGACCTCTCTAATGATGATTTCCTCTTATTTAAAGAGGAGAATCCCCTCGATACAATTTGATCATCAAATTACATGTGTACATCTGAATCCTATTCTTAGTCAGATCTTAATCTCTATACTGGAATGGGATACCCTGGTCTCCTGCAACATAATGCTATTACAATAGTTGAGAAGGTGCTGAGTGAGGTGTTGTTGTTGCGGCTGGAGTAACGGATTCCTTATTTATCTTCTTGTTACTGTTGTTGTATGTTGTTTCATCATCGCAAATCGTGGGCTGTTTCAGCAACGAGATTTGCGTTCTGACTGTCTCAGCAACATGGTCTCACGCAGCAACAATCGTTAATTCTGGCTCAAGGTGCGGCTGTTGTGGTCAATGTAATAGCTTTGTGTTGTTGTTTCTGCATTGTAGACCATGGAGAGTGTAACAACTTTTGTGTGAGTTGTTGTTTCAACATCGTAGACCACGGAGAGTGTAGCAGCTTCTTCTTGTGTGAGTTGTTGTTTCAGCATCGTAGACCACGGTGAGTGTAACAACTTCTTCTGTGTGAGTTGTTGTTTCAACATCGTAGACCACAGACTGTTTGAGCCACAGGGTTTGCGTGCTTTAATTGTTTCAACAACAGGCATGAATGCTAATCTGCAGTTTGAACTGTTTCAGCACTTATATATTTCTGATCAACGGTTAAGTACGAGAGTAATGTAAAATTATATGCAAAATAGATTAAACATATAGTAAAGAGAAGAGATGTTGTATACCTTTGGAAAGATAGGGTAAGGTGATAATGTGAGTGAAAAAAAGATGTAATGGTAGCAAAAAGTGTGAGAAAAAAGGTACATTGTAGGGTCCTAACATCCCCCCCAACTTAAAATGTTGCATGTCCTCAGGCAACTTCAATCAGAATCAGAATCTGGATACTGACTCTGAGAGTGCAAGTTACTTAAGCAGTAGATGTGTAAAGTGTTGTCTGTTGGAGATCTGAATCCTTGAACGCGGTGTAGCCTTTGCCAAGATGTTATTTTGTCCTTCTTGGGCAACTTATAATGGACTTGATATTTTTCTGCTGGCATCCATAGGATAGGAAAATGAAACTGATAACCTATCCAGCTTTCAACAAATTGGTGAACACACTTGATGTAGCTAGGTACCCTGGAGATTGTTATCTCTAGATTAGTGGGGATGAAGGGATTGTGTTCCTATCTTTTCCAAGTAGATTGTTCCCAAAACATGTTATTTGATTGTAGGGAAACAATCTCTGTGGATTTAATGAACTGTTGACAATCCTGAAGCACTGTTGTCTGTAGTTGCTGAATGTGTTGAGTCATCCCTGGTTTCTTCAAAAACTAATAATACTCTGTAACAAAAGTGGCAGCATTTTGTGGTTCTGGCCGTATCCAGAGAAGGCGGTTATCCTCGTTATGCTTGGCAGCTAGGAAGTCATCTTGCCATATAATCTGATTGTTAAGGAAGGAGGTGAGTGCCCGAATCTGGATGTCACTGACAAGAGGGTTGAGGTTAAGTTGTCGGTTTTCAGGGATGGCCTCATTATGAAAATATACCTCACAGAGGAGGTGTTGATCCATCGTAGAGGCTTCTGCAAAGATTTTAACAAAATCTGTTGGATTTAACACTGCATGGGGTCTGCCTTCTTTGATTGATTTGATCTAAAACCATGTAAGTCGTTCCATGAGGAACAGAGAGTAATTGCAGGATGGTTTCCTTGCAGCCAATAACTTTTGTGCCAAGTCAAATATCAGGAGCAATTTGCCTTTTAGCTCTTTATTCTATTTCTTCTAGGCATGAGATTCCTGGCGTGTTTGCTCCAAAGCTTTCCATTTTGAATAGATGTGGTTTAGCCAGATTAGTCTTTGTTCCTGTAGGCTTTTGGTATGTGTAACAGCAGACTCTTTTTTCCATTTGTCTATTATTGCCTGCTCATCCCATGGCTGAGTTTGTGTTTCAGCGTTGCAAGTGGTAGGCTGAGGTAGGATCTGAGTGGCTTGTTCCACAAAGGTGTGGGTATTGATCTGGCTAGGAGGGGAAGATTCATCAATAGGGAATGTTTGTAAAGCTTTATTAACAAAAATAGGGGCTTCAGATTTGAAAATGGTTGTAGGCCATGGTTCAGTTTTAATTTTGGAGGGTCCTACTGGTTCTTGTGTAACAACAGGGTGTTCTTCTTTGACAACAAAGGTTGTAGGTGCAGGGGAAGCTCCTGGAATTGGAATTTGAATTATTTTGTAGCCTACTTGAAAGTAGATGTCCCCACATTGACTTCACATATATTCTCTACACAGATTCTCTGTTGTAGTTCCCTCTGACATGGTCGCTATGTGAGCTAGGGTGTACAATTTAAGTTCCTTCTCATAGGCTTCCTTTTCCATGGCTAGACCTTGCTTGTAGGCTTCCAGTTCAGACCTTAGAAACTCATTTTCTTGTAAGACATAGGCCATTGTTGGTTCTGGTTGAGGGGTGACTGTTTCTTGTGTAGCAGTCACAGCCACACTAGCTAGTTCTTTTGGAGCAGCTACAGGATCGATAATTGATTCTTGTGTTTCAGCTTCTTGATATAAAGAAATTAATGTTGCAGCACCCTGGGCATCTAAGTCTTGTGTCTCGGTAACAAAATTAGCAGTTGGTTCTTGTGTTTCAGCTGTAGCTGGTTCTTATGTGACAGCTATAGCTGGTTCTTGTGTTTCAGCTACTGAATGAGTAGCTGGTTCTTGTGTTTCAGCTACTGAATGAGTAGCTGGTTCTTGTGTTTCAGCTACTGGATGAGTAGTTGGTTCTTGTGTTTCAACTACTTGATGAGTAGTTGGTTCTTGAGTTTCAGCTACTAAATTAGTAGTTGGTTCTTGTGTTTCAGCTACTTGATGAGTAGTTGGTTCTTGTGTTTCAGCTACTTGATTTGAAAAGGATGATGTCGCAACACACTAGGCCTCTGGTTCTTTTGATTTAGTGCCCATGGGTGGAATAGGTAAAGATTCCTGAATTCGGGAGGTTGGAGATGCACGGGGTTTTAATTGGATGGGTTGGGGATTTAGGGTAGTGGCAGTAGTGGCTTCCCTTGTTGAGGCCCTTCTTCGTTTTCTTTGTAAAAAGGGCAGAAATAAAGGAATTTTCTTTCATTTATGTGGGGGATTTTCCTCAATGATGAGACAAGGAGAATTGTCTGGTTCAGAATCATCGCTAAGGATATGAATGGCAGGAGTGGATGATTCTGGGAAAATGTGGGGTGGGCTTGGTATGGTAGGGGGGTTAATTGGAATGATTGGGTCTGTAGGTAGACTGTTAGGAACTTCCGAAGGTTCTGGAGGGTTGTGTGGTTGTTTAGTGGAGGGTTTTGTTGGGAAAAACCTTTTGGATAAGAAGTTGAGTGAGACGATGATGGGTGAGGGAAAGGGATGGATTTTTATCCTTTTTACAGTAGTGCGACATATTTTTAAGACATTCGAGCAGATAATAAGGAATGTTCACAAATCTAGCATGTCGTAAATGAGACAACGGGACAAAATCATACTGGTAGACTACCTGGTATCGGCCTTTGCAGGTAAGGTAGTGTTTGACAAATTTTTCAACTTTCAGCCATGGAGGCGGCAACGAGCTGAGTCGGACACCTCGGCCTTTAGGCTCAATTTGTTCCCCTGGCAAGAGGAAATCCTGTTGGGCATTAAGAATGATATGTTTGTGGATGAACTAGCGAGTGCCATTGGTAGGGAGACCCGAAACATGCTCTATATCCTCTTCTATAACTGGGATCCGAACCCCTTGAACAATGGAATGATCTTCCTAAAGATTTTGAGAGAATTGAAGAACCTGTTGTTGATCAAATCCATGGAGCCTCTGAAAATAACCCAGCCATCCTGCCTGCAGAAAAATTTGATAGACTTCTGGCTATAGTTCTAACAGGGCTGTCATGGCGGGTTCGTGCCATATAACAGGGCCTCTCATAGCTAACCGCTTAGTAAAATGCACCGACAGAGAGTCGAGTAACTGCTTCTGTGCAGAGTGATTTTTTCGGGTGAAGGCATGCAAATGGTAGTGAAACAAACAAAAGGATGGTGAAGAAAAAGAATGACAGTGGTTGATTCGTGTGAAATGATGGTATAGGATTTCGATATTTCCCCCCCTTCAAGTACGACTGAAATAATGATTTTACATGAGTGGTAATAATGAGTTGGAATCTTCTCGTTAACTATAGTTCAATTGTATTTACATATAAAGTTTACATACCTCATCTTTACCTTTTGATCCATACTTCAAAAAAAATATAGTGCTTGTCCATAATAGTTCTGTAGTAGCCATGGCAGAGTCTTTTTATTTGTTAGGGGAATTGTATCAAGGATTTATTTACTGGAAGGACAAAATGTAGTCTGAGAGCGCAAAAGCTTATTGACAGAGAATGCTGAAAAGTTGGTGTTTCAGCAACATGGAAAGAATAGAGAAATGTTCGCTGAAGAGTGATGTTGCAGAATACTACTGAGGCAGTGGTGTTTCAGCAGTGTGGAAAAAGGGAGAAATTGTTGGACAATGGTGTTTCAGCAATGAGCAAGATGTGAGAAATTGTTGAACAGTGGTGTTTCGACAATGGGGAAAATGTGGAAAATTGCAGAACAGGGGTGTTTCAGCAATGGGAAAATGTAGAAAATTGTTGAATGGTGGTGTTTCAGCAATGGGGGAAATGTGGAAAATTCCTGAACAGTGGTGTTTCGGCAATGGGGAAAATGTGGAAAATTGCGGAACAGAGGTGTTTCAGCAATGGGAAAATGTAGAAAATTGTTGAATAGTGGTGTTTCGGCAATGGGGAAAATGTGGAAAATTGCAGAACAGAGGTGTTTCAGCAATGGGAAAATGTAGAAAATTGTTGAACGGTGGTGTTTCAGCAATGGGGAAAATGTAGAATATTGTTGAACAGTGGTGTTTCGGCAATGGGGAAAATGTGGAAAATTGCAGAACAAAGGCGTTTCAGCAATGGGAAAATGTAGAAAATTGCTGAACAGTGGTGTTTCAGCAATGGGGAAAATGTAGAAAATTGTGGAACAGAGGTGTTTCAACAATGGGGAAGCTTGGCTCTTCTTGAAGTAAGATCGTCTTTTCTTAGTAGGCCCTGGCTTTGATTGAGAATATACAAAAATCAATTGTAACATTCTATTTCCTGACAGGGATTATTAGTAAACGAAATCTAATCTAATACTAAAGAAATTAAATTAAAAAGAATTAATTTCAATGAGGGGTAGGAGGCCCCTCTAAAAAGAGTTAATGAGAGTTTGCCACACATGTCGCCTTAAAATTTTTCTTGGAAATGGGGCACTGGTACAGACGGAATCGATGACCATTTACAAGTAGCGGTGTTTTAGAGTCATCGATTGTGAGGAGCCTTACTGTTCCATTGGGGAAAACAGTGTCTACTTCATAAGGTCCAAGCCATCTTGTACGTAGTTTCCCTTGAAATTATTTGAACTGAGAGTCATA
>ML783481.1:402120-453113 GCA_009831015.1 Picea engelmannii | reverse complement strand
ATCTCCGAAAGGTGGAATCACCGAAGGAGTGTACTGTGGGAGATTCAACTCCCGAGGAAGTTGAAAAGAGTTGATTCTTCGGGCCCGTGAGAATCAGAAGGTCCTGGTGGAGCACCTGGCTCGGTGAGGGGCCAGTTGCGTCATAGGGTAAGGTGATAATGTGAGTTTAAATGTGAGTGAAAAAAAGATGTAATGGTAGCAAAAAGTGTGAGCAAAAAGGTACATTGTAGGGTCCTAACAGTGGCCAAGGCTAGTTTCTCTATGCTAGAGTATTTAAGTTCATGAATGACTAGGTCTCGATTGGGATAGTAGACAATGTTCTCATGGATCTCATTGTCCTCTCGAACTAGAACCATATGAACCATCCCTTCATATGCAATGATATACAGAAAATAATATCTGTTGTAGTTTGGAGGCTTCAATAGAAGTGTTGATACCAAATAATTCGTGGGAGCATCGAAATATTCCTGGGCTTGCTCATCCCATATAAATGGAGTATCCTTCTTCAAAAGACGCATGCAACCCTTAGTTAAATTAACATAGTTCACTATGAATCGATGTAGGAAATTATCCTTCTCCTTTAAAACTTGAAGTTGTTGAATGTTGTGTGGGGGAGGCAATTGAAGCATTTGATCAACCTTCATAGGTTCTACCATGATCCCATGCTCAGATACTAGTAATCCTAAAATATGGCCAGACCTAACACAAAATATGCACTTATGAGGGTTCCACTGAATAAGATAGTAATAGAGTCTCTCAAATACTAATCGAAGGTGAGTGGAGTGATCTACTCTCTCGCGAGAGTGAGCAACAATATTCTCTAGGTAAGGTTCAATAATATTCTTGAGATCATGAAATTCAAAGGTAATGGCGCATTGGAAGGTTTCTCCGGTGGTTTTAAGGACAAAAGGAGTTTTTTGATATGAAAAAGTAACCCATGGACAAATATATTCCATCTTATGTTGATCCTCAAGTTTGATTTGAATTTTATTATACCTTGAAAATTCATCCATAAAATAAAATATTTCGCTTCGTGCACACTTGTCAAGAATTTGGTCAATAAAAGAATTCAAGAAATTGTCTTTAGGATAGACTTTGTTCGAGTCTCGAAAATCCATACATATGAAGATGGCTCCTTGTTTTTTATTCATAGGAATGGGGTATGACGCCCATTCATTCAAGGGAACTAGGTAGATTAAACTAGCATTAAGTAGCTTCTCTACCTCTGCCTTAATAGCCGAGGCCTTCCTAGGATTAACAATTCTAATATGTTTTCGAATAGGTCTAGCATCTAGATAGGTATTAATCTCATTTTCAAAAACTATGGGTTCGATCCTTGGCATCTCTTCGTACGACCAAGAAAATACATCACAAAATTATTTGAAGAGATCAATGTAGATATGAATTTCTTCAGGAGAAAAATCCACACTGACATATACGTTCTTAATTTTTCCAGGAATTCGAGAGATGTCAATTATGGTGGTAGGAGAAATATTTTCCCTGTTTCCTTGGGCATAAATACCATGTGTCTCTAATGGACCCATAGTGTGACCGACTATCTCACTCAAGGAGGATATAAAGTCATCATGTTCAATCTTAACAAGCTCTGGGAGGAAATAGGAGTGATGATGCATATTGTTTCAAGGTCTATTAGGACCATATATTCCCTCTAATATGAATTCATATGAGGGTAAAGTACCATAAAGGAAATCATGCAAACAAGAATATTGGATGGTCCATACAATATCTAGAACAGGATCATCCTCGTTCGTCTGCGAGGAGAAAGGATCTGGGTCAACAATAGCATCAAGAATAGACTAATACACAATTTCTAGCACTGACAGTGGCGTTTCCATCCCAATGTATATATGAACTTTGTACGACATATCTGGGGAAGTTACAGTCCAAGGGTCATTGAAATATGAAGTACGGAAAGGAAAGAACCACATCGATGACAAAGACTCACTGGAAATGGCATGAATGTGATGAATTGGTGCCATGAAATCAAAGATACCCATGAGAGAGGAATATATTCTAACACAAACATTCTCATTTTCCTTTTGAGAATTTTCATTCACAGGGATCGAAGGTACAAATGATTCATTAGGACTAGCATGAACAAAGGAAAATTGATCAATTGTCAATATTTTCCCTTCGTGAGGAAAACATAAAGTGCAGAAAATAGACAACATGATTGTTGTCATGGTATAAGTTGAGTGGCACATCAACCTCCACTATCTTTCCACCTAACTGGACTGGAAAAATGGGAAGAATTACGTGGTGTCAGAAAAAACACCCATCAAAAGAGGTCAACATAGCCATAGATTGGGATATATTCGAAGAGCCAATGGCTTTCCAACATGTTAGGGACATCACGCATGTCACAACACCTCCATCAATTACAATATGTTTGATGGTGATTTTTGTGTACTCCACATGGATTTGAAAGGCCATGTGGTAAGGTAATTGAGGCATAACATTCGTGACGTCAAACTTAATACCCTTCGAGCCACATGGGTCTAGAGATCCTAAATCAAATAACAAGGAATTCCTCTATGAAGGACACATATGCAACACCTTAAAATATAACATCGCACAAGGGGTTTGACCTAGATCTTTGACAATCGAATATTTCTAGGAATCTCTGACATTAGGATTATGGGAAGAGTGATTTAGTAGTCCTTTCAGTATACGAGGAGGAAATTCTAGATATTTCAATCTGCAAGGGTGTTTCCATAATAGGAGGAGACTCTAGACCTACAACATTATTTGAATAACTGTAATCATGAAATCGAGTGGCTACATTAATCTTAGACTTGACCATATTGACACATATATGGACACCTTCAAGTGTCGAGGGGTTTTGACTTTCACTCGACGCATTTTCAGTTTTAGAGGTCCCGGGCATGTGCTAATTATGTGGAAATGAATTTGTCAACACAACAATAAAATGTGATAAGAGCATCGAGGCTTCCTCAATTTTGTGGCATAGGTTGGTAAGGTGATCATATTTACAAAGTTTACAAGGAAAATTCACCTTCCAATTTTCTTTCTTTTCCTCACCAACATTGATATTCGATATATCATTGTTAGTGTCATCCTTATATTTGTTATTATTTTTCCCACCCTTATGATTATTACCTCGTCCTTTACTTCTATCCCCTCTTGGTTTCTAGTTACTAGTCGATGACTGTACAAAATGTACATTCGCCGACTAAGTGGGACTAGAGGATCAAGCCAAATCTTTTCCTACTACAAGTCGGCTTAGAGATCAATATTTCAAGTTGTTTGTCACCAAATCTGTAGACTTGGAATTTGTGGATCCTATGATGTCATTGGCATGAGGCCCAGGATTTTGTCTAGGGTCATAGTTCGATCATGACACGTCAGGAATAACTTCATACAAGATCCCATATTGAGAATATATGAGGTCAAATTTTTGGGCTTTGAAAATAACTTCTTCCTTAGATGTTACTCTAGATGTAGAGACATCCTTCAAAATATAAGGCAATAAGGACTTAAGGAACCACTCCAATAGAAAATCTGGAGGAATTTAGGCTTTGAACAACCTCTTCCATCTATGTCACTCTTGGATATGGTATGATGTATTCATTGCTTTATATTGGTGGAGGGATGAAAAACGTTCTATGCTAACATTGTAATGAACCGACAACTAGAAGTTGTTGAGAAAGACCAAAACCATATGATTAAAGTTTTTGTATGTTTCCCCCGATAGTTCAATGTACCACTTTAAGGTTACCCCCGTGAGGGTGCATTGAAATAGCCTCAAATGAATAGAATCAACATTAAGGGATTTAGATGAGCACCAAATATGAAAAGTAGTGACATGATCACCTCGATCCTCGCTAGTATTGCCTTCGAATTTTGGAATGTCAAAAGGAAGCCTGGTAGGGATGAGGGGCCATAATAGATTGTGACACACATGGTCATTCATTAATTTTTTCAAATTTGGCAGATTAGGAATGGATAGAAAAGTGAGCCAGGGTTGCGACACCTAAGCCCATGATCCCAAGAAAGATTGGGATGGAGGGATTCCAGGACATCCAGGGTTCTGGTATATTCCATGGAATTTTTAGGTAATATAATATCTTCCTCCAAATTTATTCATAAAAGGTTTTATGGACACCATACTGTTATAGGAGAATCCCCCTACAGACAAGTGGATTTCCTCTTGGATGCTAGACCCCTGACTCCAAGATAGAAAGTGTTGTTATGGACACTGACATTCCTTTATCATAAAGCTAAACTGTCAAAGAAGAAGAGGGAAGAAAGGAAAGTACCTTTTTACCGACATTTGTCCTTGCTCGCTCCAGGATGATATTGATCTCCAAGTTCAATTCAAGGTCTTGTGGTACAATGAGAAACAATAACAATACTTCCTGCTCTGCTATGATTAGCCTTATAGTGAATCTATGAAAGAAACAACTTCATATACACAAACTTTAAAGGAAATAGGCCAAGCATGAATTTATATTAATGAGAACAATGTGTTGCTTACAACCATGGATGTAGTGCAGTAGCTTCACCAAGCTCCCTTTTCCAGACCCTTGCTCAAATAATCCACACACATAATGTTGATGCTTCAATGATATCTCCCTTATGAGATCATAAGTTATATGCTTTACAATGTCTCTCCCATTCGCCATGAGAAGGCCTCCTTATATAACCTTGGATAGGCCTAACCACTTGAGAGATATTTTGGATAAGTTGAGTATTCTTCTCCTTCAGTCAAGGATCTTCCCTAAGATTGAGGCTTAACCTCAGATTCAAATCCAACCACTTTCAGAGATTGAGGAGATTCTTCCCTGATTTCCCTCAACAGACCTAAAGTTACCCAAAAAATGGGCAACACTCCCTATGAATGGGGTATAGAGAATTCCAACGCTCCCCCAGAAGAGGGTATATAGTGCCAACACTCCCTAACAGAGCATAGGGGAGCGCTCCCTTCCAAAAATTGACCTTTTAGCAGTTTTTTCAATGGAAAAAGACTTGTACTTTTTGTCAAATAATTTATCCTCTTCAAAACTAGTCTTTGACGTGTCTTTCAAGTGTTCTTGAAAACAATATGATATTTGTGACTCTTGTGGGTGAATTGCGAAACTTACGACAATTAGTAATGACGTCACTAGGCCATCATCTTAGTGAGTAATTTTTATGTGTAACAGATTGCCCCCCAAAGTGAGAAGTTAAAAGACAGGAACTGATGACTGAAGTACTTTGTAGACTTTTTCAGGAAAGGGTACAAACGCGGAGAACATGATAGAAGTTGCACACAACCATCAAACAAATATTATGACATGTTTCAAACCAAAGGAAGGCATACCTATGCTTGAGTGATAAAGACTTTCAAGGTATGATCACCATAAAATACACTGCGGATCCATAATTATATTGACAAAAAGGTATAGCCACTGAAGATACAATGTGGATCTATACTTCTATGACCTGAACTGATCCTAACCATGAAGAATATATAGTGGATCTATGAGATGACAAGACATAGCAATGACCAATACAAAGTGGATCTATGTGATAGTATATGTGTCATAGCTCAAAAGAACTCCTTCACAGCCTGGGTAAAGTATATATATGAGTGATAATTCAACCCAGGGTCTTCTTACCGATCCTGATGTAGTACGAATATAACCATGTGAATAGATTTCCTGATGTCGAACATGGCATAAACCACTTGATTGCTGGTCAATGAGGTAAACCGTTAAAAAGTGCGAGGGAAATCACCATTGATGTCAATTATTCCCAAGGTACTCTAGTACATTCCGATGAATCTAAATGAATGATTTGAAGTCGAACATCCAAGGAATCATTTGATTAGAGGTCAATGATTTAAACCTACTATGATATGCAAGGAGGATTGCCATTGAGGCATGCAAGTCCCAAGCTACTAATTGGTTTCTACGTCTAGCTATTGGATAATGTGCTGAATTCAACAGAAATAGACTCGTCACAGGAGGGCATTGATGTATCCCCTATCAACGACATGAAACTAACATAGAGATGTAAATTGGTAGATCAAATGAACATGGACTGACACGGGTATTGAAACAAGATATTTGTGATGGATGACTCTCGAGGAAGTTACTTCCCTTGAACACTGAGGCACAACAACAGAAACATGATATGGACCAAAACTTGATGATGCAATGGATGCTGTGATTTTTGTCAGGTGACCCAAAGGAGTAAAATAAAATTAGAGGATTTGCTCAGTGCATAGGTTCAGTGGATTGAAATGTATGCAAGGACAAAGTTTCATGTTCAAGGGAGACCGTAAGAGTTACTGGTAATTTTCTCAAAAACTTCTTGGCTTGCTCCCTTCAATTTCCCCTCCCATCCAGACATATGAGTACCTCTTTTTGGTTTAGCGAGCTGAAGGAGGGTAAAACATGCTCAATATAACTCACCTTCGGTCAGTCCCTCTTCCTTTGTTTAACGAACTGGAAGAAGTAACAGTTCAGTCCCCTATGGGCCCTTCAATGTATGATCGTTTAACGTGTCCAAAGAAGGTAAGCTCGGTGGTTTTTCATATTTAGAGAGTCTAAAAATGACTTAAGGACGACTCCAGTGTGGTCCTTTTTCGTAATGTTAGTCTCGCGAGGCCAAAAAAGAGATAAATTATCACTCGAAAGACGCCCTTTCAAAACTTTTAATGAGTGGGAAAGGAAGCAAGATCACTCGACAATCTTTTCACATTTAGAGAGTCTGAAAAGAGATTAAAGAAGACTCTAGGGGGTTCATTTTTCATATAACCTTTACGAGTCCGAAAAAAGTGATAAAAGTCTACTCGTTTATATTCTCGTGTATTTATGAGCATGAGAAGGAACAAAGACTAAGATCGGTATGCCCCCAGCTTGAAAGCTAGTGGCTTAACTCTAGAAGGATCATCAAAGGCTGAAGACATGCCCCCCAAGCTTCAATTCATCCACCGAATTTGAGGTTGTCACCGATTTCTATACTAGATGGAGAAAATGGCTAAGGGTGGATGAAATGAAGGTTAAAATATGATACCTAACCAAAGACTCGACTCGACATCTACCAGATCTGGCAAAAGACTCGACTTGAAAGGAAAGGTGACTGTTTGATTTTTTAATGAGCTCGACACAAGAAAAGAACTATACTTAGGGATCCGGGTTAAATCCATAGATTTCTGTTTCATTTTTTAACGAGCTTTCCATAGAGAAGAGAAACAATGTTCGTGGCTTTTATTTCATCTTTTAATGAGCTTGCCATAGAGAAGAAAACCGTGCTCATGACTTATGTTTCATTTTTTAATGATCTTGCCACATAGAATATAAACTATGCTCGTAGAATCTTCTTGATCATGGCTTACAAAAGGATAATGCTCTGGAAGGACACCATGTCAAGGGACAAAACTCGGTCATGGATTCCAAGAGATATTCACTGGATGGAAGAACAATGCTCTGGAAGGATCACATGTCGAGGGCCGTGACAGGGGTAAGGAGATCAACCTCCAATATCCCTATCGAAGAGATCATCATGTCAACTACCATATCTAAGTCATATGAAGTTGAAGTCATGGGAGATAACACCACATAATTGACCTGTGGTAGGAGTGAGACCGACTGCAGATAAGACCCATTTAGGGAGGTCATTGGGTTGATGATCAAGTTAGGGCCAAAAAAATAAAGTTAATTAATAGTCACCATTCTTACATTGTGAGGGAACAATATCACACGAAAGAGAGTGGACACAATAGATTTCATGGAATAGACCAAAACTTGATGATGAAGTGGATGTTGTGACTTTCATCAGGTGACCCAACGGAGTAAAAGAAACTCAGAGGATTTTCTTGGTGCAGAGGTTCAGTGGATTAAAATGTGTGCAAAGACAAAGTGTCATGTTCAAGGGTGATCGTAAGAGTTACTGGTAATGTTCTCAAAAACTGCTTGGTTTTCTTCCTCCAATTTTTCCCCCATCTAGATAAAGAAGTACCTTTTTTTGGTTTAACGAGCTCGAGGAGGGTAAAAAATGCTGGATATAACTCACATTCGGTAAGTCCCTCTTCCTTTGTTTAATGAACTATAAGAAGTAAGGGTTCGGTCCTGTATGGGCCCTTCAATGTATGATCGTTTAACGAGTCTAGAGAAGGTAAACTCAGTGGTTTTGCATATTTAGAGAGTCTGAAAATGACTTAAGGACGAATCTAGTATGGTCCTTTTTCGTAATGTTAGTCTCACGAGGCCGAAAAGGAGATAAATTATCACTCAAAAGATTCCCTTTCAAACCTTTTAACGAGTGGGAAAGGAATCAAGATCACTCAACAATCTTTTCACATTTAGAGAGTTCAAAAAGAGCTTAAAGAAGACTCCAGGGGTTCCTTTTTCGTATAACCTTTATGAGTATGAAAAAGTGATAAAAGTCTACTTGGTTATATTCTCATGTATTTATGAGCATGCGAAGGAACAAAGACTAAGCTCGGTATGCCCCCAGCTTGAAATCTAGTGGCTTAACTCCAGAATGATCATCAAAGGCTAGAGACATGAAAGAAACAAGTTCATAAAGGAATTTTTGTTACAGGAGAGTCTTATTGTGGACAAGTGTACTTCCTATTGGATGCTATACCCCTAACTCTATGACAGAAAGTGATATTATGGACACTAACATTTCTTTATCATAAAGCTAAACCATCAAAGAAAAAGAGGGAAGAAAGGCAAGTACCTTTTTACCGACATTTCTCCTTGCTCACTCCAGGCTGATCTTGATCTCCAAGTTCAGTTGAAGGTCATGTGGTACAACGAGCAACAACAACAATACTTCCTACTCTAATATGATTATATTTATAATGAATCTATGAAAGAAACAAGTTCATATACGAAAACTTTAAAGGAAACTGACCAAGCATGAATTTATATTAATGAGAACAAAGTGTTTCTTACAACCATGGATGTAGTGTAGCATCTTCACCAAGCTCCCTTTGTACATACGCTTGAACAAATAATCCATACACAGAATGTTGATGCCTCAATGATATCTCCCTTATGAGATCATAAGTTATATGCTTTACAATGTCTCTCCCTTTCACCATGAGAAGGCCTCCTTATATAGGCTTGGAGAGGCCTAACCACTTGAGAGATATTTTGGATAAGTTTAGGATTATTCTCCTTCGATTGAGGATCTTCACTAAGATCGAGGCTTGACCATAGATTCAAATTTAACCACTTTCAGAGATTGAAGGGATTCTTCCCTGATTTCCCTCAACAGACCAAAATTTACCCAAAAAAGGGGTAGCACTCCCTCTGAATGGGGCATGGAGAATTCCAACGCTCCCCCAGAAGAAGGTATAGAGTGCCAGCACTCCCTAACAGATCATAGGGGAGCGCTCCCTTCAAAAAATTGACTTCTTAGTGGTTTTTTCAATGGAAAAAGACTTCTACCTTTTTTCAAATGATTTCTCCTCTTCAAAACTAGTCTTTGAGGTGTCTTTCAGGTGTTCTTGACAACAATATGATATTTTCGACACTTCTGGGTGAAATGTGACACTTACGAAATTTGGTAATGACGACACTAGGCCATCATATTAGTGAGAAATTTTGATGTGTAACACATACCCACGGAAAAGACATAATGAGGGTTACATACGTTTCCCCCAGCCGAAGGGGCTTTGGGCTGGGGGTTTCCCATAGTGTGAAACTAACTCTCACTGGATGCAACTTTGGAGGAGAGAGGGGGATTCACCATAATAAGTGTCATTTTTGGAATATACAAGGAGGAAGAGGGGATGAATAATAGAATATAGGAAGTGACTTGTCTTCCCGGTTGAGCACTCCATCTAGGAGCATTGAGACTAGGATTAGGCCAGAAATAAAAAGGAGGACAACCTCCAACTATAGAATTCATTTTGGAATATTTCCTTCACTAAATGAGAGAGGATCATATGGAGGACCCATCCCCCCAAGTCCAAAACTAGGATTCACATTAGCCACTGGAATGGAGGATGAGATTTGCGATGTCATTTTGGGCATACCAAAAGAAAATGGATTAGAGACCGAAGGTATTGACTAAGACTCTTAACTCGGCATACCAAAAAGAGATTTGAAAGGGTTCGTTCCTATGGGTTGAGTAGAACCCACAGGTTGGGTAGTAGTAGAGGAGGGGATATCCTAGACCCCAACCATTGAGCCTGAAATAGTCGAAGGGATCCCACTAATCATAGAATATATAGGAGTCAAGGGATTCCTTGTGAAAATCGGGTTTGACTTAGTACTCATAACTAGATGATCACAATTTTGGGAGTTGGAGATATACGTACCACATTTATTAACTTTATACCTTTTAGAAGGAAACTTTAGTAAAGACTCAATATGCGATGGTAACTTCAACAAACAGAGAGACCTATAGGGAGGTTTCTTTTGCTCCACGATGACTCAAGACTCAAGATATAAAACCAAATCCTATGGCCAAATAATAATTAGAGAGTAGAGAAAATTAAAGAAAAAAGGCCAATACACACAAACAAGATATAATGGCTGAAAAGGGTCCCCCCTCACTAGAGTACATATGTCTCTCCTAAGAGGGGCCTTTGAATCCCTTTAAAAGATTGGAGGTATCTGAATCTGTTATAAGGGCCCTCGTGGTCTTAACAACATAGTCGGTTAGATCCCCCCAGAGAGTTAATCCTCCATAAAGTTTGCTTGTTTTCCAACCCTTATCTGACTCAGGGTACCTACAAAATAACCCCTGAAAGTAACCTATGTGGATACCAATGTCAAGAAACTAGAGTCACCACAATATAACCAATGCATATGAGGACACTGTGGTGGTTGGTGGTGTGAAAAGAGAGTCTTGAGAGCTAGGGTTTTGCCGACAGATTAGGGTTCTGCAGATCTCTCACGCTGCGGGGCTCCAGCAATGGCCCCAACGGGGCTCATGTCTCCCAAGGAAGGAGGGCCGGTAGCCAGTTCTTACAGTCAAGCCACAGTAGGAGGCAAGGTTGCAGAGAGGTCTAAGCGGCCGACCTTTGAGCCGTCGCCAGAACTGTACTAAAAAATATGGGAAGAAGGTGCGTTCAAGGACCGAGAAATGGAGATCGACCCCGAGAAAGAAGCTCCTTCTCCCACAACGTCAGCTCCATGGTTGCCTGGTAAGTGTATTCCACAAGCACCACAAGCCCCAAAGTATGTGATTAGCTCACCATGCATAGAAGAGAAAAAACAATTCATGAGAGACTATGCCCTGGTAGGGAAGTTCCTAGGGTTATGGCCCTGAGAATGGGATCTGATCAAATGGATCCAATACTGGTGGAAGCCAAAAGGCCACTACGAATAACAATTAGGATCTAAGGGATTTTTTACAATAATCTTCCACAACCTTGAAGATCGTAACCGCATCTTTGATGGAGGGCCGTATTTTTTCAACTCGGCAGGCCTCTTCCTGCGATTCTGGATGGAGAAGTTCAGTCCTGAAAAGGAGGACTTTGCTCATGCGCCTGTATGGAGAATATTATATTCTCTCCCACAGGAGTTCTGGCTAGAGGAAGTCCTGGCTGGTATTGGCAACACCATTGGCATCTATGTCAAATCGTCCGAGGCCACCAAGCAAAGGCGTTACACCTCTTATGCACAAATCTGCATATACCTGAATATAACTAAGCCACTCCCTGGTTCCATCATACTGGAATATCATGACGAGGATTGGATCCAGACCATCGACTATGAGCACATTGAATTTCGATGTCGGAGATGCCATGAGCACGACCATCTTTTTAGAGAATGCCCCCTCAACAATGCTCACAAGGAAGGAAACCCAGAGAGCAGCAAAGACAAGGAAGGATTCACTCAACCCACAGGGAAAAGAAGACCAGGAGGAAGAAGGCAACCAGCCCAGGTAAGTAAAGATCCCTCAACTAGCAATAGATTTACATCTCTACAAGATCGACCAGAAAACCGTGCAAGCCACTTACAGCCTAATGATCCATCGTCGGTTAGTGAATCTCATACGGCCAAACAAGGGGAGGAAAAAACCCCTCTGAGCAAGGGACTATAAATTACCCCCCCAAATGCGAATTAGGAACCGCAAGATCATTTGGATACAGAGGACGAAGATGCGGAAATGGAGCTGGAAGAGCCAGATCTAGCAAGGGTCGATCTGGTACACCTCGAGCATGCATATAGACAGCAAAAACTATACACAATACCCAGAGATCAGTTACGAAAGGTGCATAAAGTCTTCCTCAACTCCTTTGTTGGATCCTCGGCAAGAGCCAGTCAAGGGTTGGGAATACAAAGTAGTCAATCAAAGAGCACCGGTAAATCCCAGAAAGATGAGAAGAAAAGAGGGCGGAAATCCACCAACAAGCTTATTCAAGAAATTGGACACTTCATGGTAAATTCAGGGAAAATCCACCTAATCTAGGATAGCTTCCCTCCTCTCCCCACCCCCTCGTCATCATGAAGATTATTTCATGGAATATCAGAGGCCTTAATAGGTGTATCAAGTAAAAATTGCTACGAGATCTGATTATTGCGGAAAAACCTGATATAGTTCTTCTGCAGGAAACAAAATGTGCCTCAGAAGATGTGGACAAATTACTCCCCTATTGTTGGAAGCAGGGGGAAGCTATTTCAGTAGGAGCCACAGGTACAGCAGGAGGACTGGCCATCCTTTGGAATACAAGTTCAATAATGCTAGAAAACTTCATGGCTACAAGAGGGTCCATCACCACAGATTACAGACTCATTGGTTCTAATAAACCAGGACATTCAACTAATGTATATGGCCCGACCAAAATAAGGGAGAAGGATGCCTTCCTTAAGAATATGGAATTCCTAGCCACCTTAAATCAGCACAATAAATGGATTATAGGAGGGGATTTTAATATCATCCGTAGCCTGGAAGAGAAAAGAGGAGGCTCCAGAAGACTGGACCAAGAAACCAACAACTTCAATAGCTTCATAGATAACCACCACCTCATCGACCTGGAAACCATCAATGACACTCACACCTGGACAAACACAAGAACTGGCATACACCAGATCACTTGCAAGCTCGACCGATTCCTTATCTCAGACTCTCTCAGGTTAGAAGGCACAATTATGGAGGCTTCAATCCTGGACATCCCTGGCTCAAACCATTGGCCTATTCAGCTCTGGTTGGATATCCCAACCACGATAGGAAAAAAACCCTTTATGTTTGAGCAGTTCTGGCTCGACCACCCCGATTTCCAGGCAAACATACAGAATTGGTGGCGGGAGGCAGAGATCACTCAAGGCTAAAAAATGTACCGGTTCCAGCAAAAATTAAAGAACCTTAAACAGTCCCTCAGACTCTGGAATAAGAACACCTTCGGCGATATCTTTGAATCTCAAAGGCAGTTAGCAGACCGCATGAGTGAAATTCAGAATCAGATCAGAACCCAGGGGCTCACAATTGAGTTAAAAGACCAGGAAGGAATTGTAACTCAACAATTGGCGGCCAGGAAAAGACAAGAAGAGATCCTTTGGAAGCAAAATTCGCGCGTCCGATGGCTCAAGGAGGGAGAATGGAACACCAAATTCTTCCATAGAATGGCCATACACAGGCGGCACACCAACAAAATCATGATCCTTATCTCTGCAACGGGGGAAACCATTCACTCACATGAGGACATGAAAGCAGGTCTGGTTGGATATTATCAAAACCTCCTTGCATAACCTATTCGGGATAGACATGAAGCCATTGCCAAGGTAACCCAGTATGTGCCATCCCTGGTCACAAGGGAGCAAAACTTGGCCCTGCTACGACCTATCTCAATTGAGGAAGTGGATCAGGCGCTTCAGGACACGCCCAAATGCAAGGCTCCAGGACCGGATGGCTTCACCAACGATTTCTTCCATCATTGTTGGTCGATGATCAGGCATGAGGTATGGGAAATTCTAGAAGATTCCCGAGCCTCTGGACAGATCCTATGGGCTCTCAACTCGACCTTTCTTTCCCTCATTCCCAAAGAGGGACAGGCACATCACCCTCAACAATTTAGACCTATAGCGCTCTGTAATATAATTTATAAACTCTTGACGAAGGTCATAGCCAGTAGACTCAAGCCTATCTTACCGACAATCATCTCCCCAGAGCAATCAGGCTATGTTGAAGGTAGGCAAATCATGGACAGCGTAATCCTTGCCCACGAGGTGATCCACTCTCTGCAGAAAACCAAAACTCCAGGTATGCTCCTCAAACTAGATCTCTCCAAGGCCTTTGACAAGATAAGCTGGGATTATATGCGAGCTATGCTTCTCGCTTTTGGCTTTGATCAAAACTGGGTTTCTTGGATCATGAACTTGACTTCCTCGGCTTTTTTCTCCATCCTGGTCAACGGTGTTCCCTCTCGACCTTTTTCTCCCTCAAGAGGTATCAGGCAGGGGGATCCTCTCTCCCCCTTTCTCTTCATCATCATGGCTGAAGGACTGGGCCGCTCCATTCGCGCTGCAGTCAAAGGAAATATGATAATGGGCTTACCCTTGCACGGCATCTCCCCTCCCATTTCGCACAATCAATTTGTGGATGATTCGCTCCTAATGGGCACCCCCACTGTCTGTGAAGAAATTGCTCTACTTGACATTCTCCACACCTTTGCAGATGCTTCGGGGTTGGAATGCAACAAGGAAAAGTTCCAAATCTTCTTCTTCAACATGCCTCCTCCGATTCAGCTCGACATTACTGAACTCCTAGGTTTCAACAGAAGCTCCCTTCCGTCCAAATACCTTGGCATTCCCCTGATACACAATGCTCTTCGGAACTCCTCGTGGGAGCACCTTCTCTCCTCCTTCACCAAAAGGCTCTCTTCCTGGACCCTCAGGGTTTTAAATCTACCCATCCACCTGGTTCTCCTCTGGAGTGTCCTTCAATCCCTTCCGATTTACTCCTTCTTGGCACTGGCTGCCCCAAGACATGTTCTCTCGGCCATTATAAATCTTCAAAGAAACTTTCTTTGGAAAGGTTTTAACTCTGGAAAGAAGATTGCATTGGTCAGCCGGGACAAATTGTGCAGAGCCAAAGATCAAGGAGGCTTGGGGCTGCGAGACCCTCTCATTATGAAAAAATCTCTCACAGCCAAAATCTGGTGGCGATGGCTCAAGCAACCCCAGGACTTATGGGCCAGATTCTGGAGGAAAAAATACATGCCAAACGTAGCAGAAAAAAACCTATTTTGATGGGATGGGGAAGGTCCCGGATCCCTGATATGGACAACGGCCAAGCAAAACAAGTAGTTGGTCACCCAAAACACTTTCTGGGAAATCCGGAATGGGGAAACGGCTCTCTTTTGGCAGGATTCCTGGCAACAGTGGCCAACTATAGCCAAGAACAGCTGGGCGGGAGACATCTACCTACCAGCTACTCTGGCAGTCCTGACGAGAGTGGCTGACTGCTGGCAGGACAATTCTCCTGGGGACACTTGGCGCAGATGGCACCTGGACAAAGAACACATAAATTTGGGTGAGCATGTGGACCTGGCACCCTGGCACGAGGAAATGGCCAAGCGGAAAATACCCAAAATAGAAGGAGAGGATATTCTTCGTTGGGGACACCACCCAAAAGGAACCTACAACACGCAAGAGGCCTACCAAATCATAACCCAGGTAGACCCGCCTCTTGCTAACGGACCCTGGCATAAAATCCGGAGTCTTAAGCATTGGCCAAAAGTCACTATCTTTCTCTGGTTAGTCTCCCATTCCAGCATTCTTACTTGGGACAACCTTTCGAAGAGAGGTTTTTTCGGGCCCTCCATATGCCTCTTGTGTGAAAGTGCATAAGAAACCATGAATCACCTCCTGAATTCTTGCTCCTACACAGCCCAACTCTGGGATCAGGCGGCAATCATCATGCGCAAGTCAGATCGACAAAGAGAAAGTGTAATTGATACCATTGCAGATTGGAGAGATCAGGCGTTCCACTCCCCCCTCCTTAATCGGATATGGAAACTCCTTACGGGATTCATCCTATGGAAAATATGGAAAGAACGAAACATAAGGGTTTTTCGAAATCTCTCATGACCCTGGCAACAATGTTGGCATCAATGTCACAGCCACATTTTGGAAACCATATCTCTGCAACACTGGACCGACGATAATGGGGGCAACATTCCTTCGGAACTTTTAATCCTCCAACATTGGCAGCCTCTTCCTTCACGCCCTCCTCTGACCCTCTCTCCTCCCTCCATCCACACCATAAGTCCCTCCTCTTGGTCCCCCCCCCCCNTCCCCCTTCATAAAACTCAACTTTGATGGAGCCTCTAAAGGCAATCCAGGAGCTATTGGGTATGGAGCAGTCTTTCGCAACCACCTTGGGCACATCCTTTTAATTGTTGTAGGATTCCTGGGGCATTCCACAAACAACGCAACAGAGCTCTGGGGAATGATCTGTGGGCTGCAATTAGCCAGTGATCACAGTTTTAATAATTTAGTAGTTGAGGGAGATTCACAAATCATCATCAATATGCTTCGGAGAATTCTAAACGGAGCAAACCTGGACAAAAGAACGCCCAGCTGGAGGCTCTCACATGGCTTACAAATTATTACCAACCTCATGACACCAACACAAGCAATCATCCCAGCCCATGTCAGAAGACAGGCAAATCAAGTTGCAGACGAGCTCGCCAATCTAGGCACCACTTGGACTAGTCCTGAACTCCTATGCATTTCTGCTTTGGAATCGGAGCATCCCATTCTCCAGCAATGCATCTGCACAACAAGCTTAGCCAACTCACCCCCAGATGGGGTGATATTGTGTTCCATGCGACATCATGAGGAGGCGGGGGTTGGCCAGCAAGGCACGATGCCACGTGAAGGGCTCGTGCCTTTGGGCGCCACCCTACGTAGACATTAATTTTCCATTAACCATGTCATGAGGTGCATTACATTCCAACCTTTCTCCCCATTATGTTCATTTCATGGCCGAGCTCTATTGGTTTCTAGTCGTTCCCTAGGTGAGCCTCACCTGGTTCTCCTCGGGGCAGTCTTCGGGTGATTTATCCACATTCTGCGATCTCGTTGGTGTTTGTCTTTGTCCGCGAGCTCCCTGTCTCCACCCCTACTACCCAGCGCCCCCTAGCCATCATGAGACTTATCCCATGCCTTGGCCTCAAGGGCGCTCGCGCAGAGGATCTCCATGGAGACCTCGTCGTCCCCCCGTTTCGCCGCCAACGTCGCCCTCATCCTGTTCTTCCCCCCTCACTTGGTCGGACACCGTTCCTGCTTCTACCGACTTGGCTTCAGAGAGAATGGACGGTTTGGCTCTTGTCCCCTGGTTTCCGACTCCCACCTTGAGCCACATTTCGGAACAGCCTTCGTGCAAAGCTCCACCAATACCAACTCTGACCTCAGCTGAGCCGACTATGGCAGAACCATCTCCCGGCAAGCCATGGCAAACTGAACACCAGGCCCAGAACCCTTTCTCGGATGCTCAACTCAGAGAAACCTTGGAAATCATCTTCGGGCTGATCTTCGAGCTCCGCCAGGGGGTGGATGACCTCCAATTTCGGGTGCTCGCTGTGGACCGAAATGTCACTTCTCTACTCCAGCTCCTTACCTCCTTGCGTGGAGCTGCACCCTCAGACCCGGATGGCAAGACAACTACCATGAACCCCGTGAGTGCAGCTGATGATAGGACGACCTTGAATCCGAGCCTTTTCAGCAAGAAGGCACATGGCACCCAGCATGTGGGGCACGCACAAGAGATGGACATGGGACAAGAAGGAGTGCAGGACACTCAGCCAGCCGTCAGCACCGAAGGAGGAGTGGACGTAAAGCGTTGGGATGACCAAGAAACTTACATCGAGGAGGAGCCTTGGTTAGAGGTGGACCACAACACCTGGCAAGGCTACCGGGCAAGTGTCTGAG
This sequence comes from Picea engelmannii, assembly GCA_009831015.1. Taxonomy (NCBI): domain Eukaryota; kingdom Viridiplantae; phylum Streptophyta; class Pinopsida; order Pinales; family Pinaceae; genus Picea; species Picea engelmannii. The sequence continues at coordinate 435,243 of ML783481.1, read as the reverse complement.
GTCTTTTTCTTTTTTAGAACTCTATGGCTTCTTTTGATACTTTTACTCTTAGCTACTGACCAGTCAGCTTGAACAGGTCATTTGACTTTTCAAACTTTTTTTGTTAGACTACCATGCTGGTCGGACTGGTTTCCCCTCTGTTGGGGCAGTCCGGTAACTGCAACTGGTATCCTATATGTACTGTGTATCTTTTTTGGTCCAAGGAGGCCCTTTATATCTAATATCACTCACTTACTTACAAAAAAAAAAATGCATACGATAACACTCGTAAGTCCGTTCCACCATATGGGTACGTTATCAAACCTTGAAATATTGAAAGCATCGCCTCTCATGGAGGTAAAGGTACTAGAAAGACCCCGAAATAAAAATATAACCCCATAAATATCGCTGACGCTAAGAAGGTATTATAGCGATATTTCTGTAGCTAACTTCACGTGACCTTGTACTTAACTCTGGTGTGAGTGGAGCCTTCTCATGTTAGTTATTACACAATGGGTTTCACCACTCTCTTGTGAGACACGCATGTTTAGTTTGATAGTCTTATAGAAGTTTAATAAAAAAATCCTATTCCAAGGCCCTATGTCCTATACATGTTTGTGTACACTGAAAATAAAATTGTTTCTAATCAATTTTAATTAATCAACGTTAATTTTAATTGCTTCTTCTTACTCAAGAGGTGCAATCATGAAACTAATGGTATTACGACTCATCATATAAAAAGAATAAAATATAAAAACAATGTTAATCACTAGTCTTGAATTTCGAAGAGATGGTATGCTTCTAAATGAAACTTTCCAATGCAATCTCTACAATTTCAATGAAATGCAATCTCTCCACATGTGTAAAAATCAATGAAAGTAATCAAAAGAAAAAATTCCATAATGAAAAATGAGAAAATATTTATGTATTTTCTATATAAAGAAAATTAAATGTGAGGAATGAATAACAACTTCACATGCAGACCCTACTTCAAGAAAAAAGAGACAATCCAAGAAGTAAATGAAGAAGCAAACACTTAGACCAATGTGCATGGAAAATGAATCAAAAGGATGATAAGAAAGAATATCTCCTAAAAATTCAACAATAAGAAGGTTTCCTATCACTATGCAAGCACTTAATAGTTAGGAAAGAGACCTAAGAAGACTCAACAACCAACCAAACTCACCCAAAAAACACCAAACTCATCTAACAAGACAAATGAGTTGATGTACACATCTGTTTGAGGAAAACTCACATATGTACGCACCCTAAAGGAGGAAAACTCATGTATGTATGTGTATGACAAGGGAAAATCCACGTATACCAAATGAAACACTGCTAGTGCAAGGTTTAAGCCAAGAAACTTAGATTCAAAGTAAAAATAGGTTGTCAAGCAATCAAGAGACAAGGAAACTCAAGCTAACATACATAAACTCAAGGAAAAAAACACTCCAAACCCTAAAAAATAAGATTATTCCCTAGTATGGTTGCCAATTATGTTAGGAGGAAAATCTCTCTATGGTATGGGGTAAACCACAACAGAAAAAATGACACGTAGAAATCAACTCTAATCTGAAATTTGATATATAAATGAAATGCTAACAAGACAAGGCCAAGAGCCTACCTCATTCAGATGTTTGATGAAGACCATCGTTGAGAATGCAACTCAAAGCTTTATACCTGCAACTTGTCCTCAAAAACCAATATACACAAGAATATGGTGACATTATATAGTGTTAGCATATAAATTATCATAATCCATTAACATACATGACAAATATACCCATGGAATAATAATTTGAATATTGGCAAGATATCAATTGGACGAGGGAAGAGTATTTCTATTAAAATAATAAAAAAAGGTATATAAGTGACAAACTTCTGTAATGACACACATCGGAACTGAGAAAGTAAGTCTCTCTAGTTGGACCTCCACCAATTCAATCCTCCACTAAAGGAAAACTCATATAAATGAGACAAGGAGGTTCTCCATCACAAAGAAGGAATAGCTTGGGGGTTGAACAAGGGGTTCATCCTTTCAAGGACAAAGGGGTGCAGACTCAATATGAAGTGAAATTTCTACAGACCATCTTTTGTATCAAATTTGAATGGTTCAATCCCTCAAGGCTTGGATATGGCTCAATTCATATCCTTCAAATGGAACTAAAGGGCCCAGTCAGAGCATTTCAAGTATATGGAAGGTCAAGGATCATGGATCTCGTGAGTCGTGACATGGAATGAAAACCTGACATAGTGTTTAATTTTGAGCACCAAACCTGATGTACACGGGATATAGTGGAGCAACCTGCATATATGCTTGTTTTTTAACTGATAGGGAACATATATGTGGAAATATGTACTTTCTTGGATATGGAAGGTACAAAAGGGGACTTCAAGTCTACATAGGTAAATGGAATGGCCATCCAAGCAAGTAGCATGGAGTGAGGAAATGTTTTTTGTAACAAAGAGATCAAAGGAGGTCCAGAGGATAACGATTACTTGGAATAAAACACCAAGGATAAATGCATATATATGGACCATACCCTAGGTAGACATACTAAGACGTTTAAGAGTATCAAATCATGGTTGACAAACAATACACTTTGGATCCATGACATTAAATGCAAGACCATGGATATGAAATAATATACCATGGATCCATGTCATCAATAATCACATAGCCACGAGACAATAGAATGTTAATCCATGTAATGAATATACTCAAATCCACCAACAAATACAATGTGTATCTATGACACAACATATATACATTAGGAATACAATGAGCACTGAGGAAAGTTCGCCCGAAGTCTTCAAAGTACTCATACATAAGTGATATACTCCATCACAACTTGGGATGGGATTTTGAAAGGGAATGATATGGCCCCAAACCCAAGGTCTTCTTCCCAAACCCCGATGGTATGAATCTACAACATGCAAATATATGAGTTGATGTCGAGCATGATAGAAATCATTTGATTATTGGTCATTGATGTATATCGTTAACAGATGCGAGGGGACCCACCGACGAGGAATATGGAACCCAAGGTACATATTACAATATATAGAGTGTGAATAGAGGATCTGATGTCAAACACCCATAGAATCAATTTATCAAGAGTCAATGATGAAAACCAACTGTCGATCATGAGAAGGCCTGCCACTAAGGACTACAATCTCCAAGTTACTAGTTGGTTTCTAGATACCTATCCTAGATAATGTGTTGAAGCAAATAGGAAGATATATGTATAAGCCTTAATGTATCCCCCATCATTCAACATGAAACATAGACTGAGAGATTATGCAAAGATAGTGTATCACAAAGTACAACTGACACGGGGATGGACAACTTATAAATTCCCTTGAACATATAGCATGACAATAGAGTAACTTGGAAGAAAGACACAAGAGTTGCATGAATATAGTGCAACAATGGAGGAGGCATTGAAGCACTCTCCACGATGACTGGAAGAGTAACCAATCAGAGGAGTATCTCTAATTCATATTATTGGGATGACTCCTAAGAAAGATAAAACCCAATTATATTATGAGTAATAACACAGGTGCCATGTTCACGATAGAATCAACTGATGTTGCCATTTTGAGAATAGACCAATTCTAAATAAAAAGCAATCTTTTATTTTTTTGGTTTTTTGGTGTCTCCTTCATGTTTTAAAGACCCTGAAATAGAGATAAACATTTGCTTGGTATGTACATTTTGTGTGTCCTTTTATGAGTCCAAAATAGAGATAAATGTGTACTCGATAGTATGTTTTTCATGTCCTTTTACGATTTTGAAAAAGAGATAAAATTATACTCATCTAGAGAGAATGATTGGTTGAAAAACATGCTCCTAAGTTCTAAGAGCATGGAACCGACTTAAGAAAGATGAATGCAAATGGTATTGGAAGGTGAAATAGACTCTTAACATTTGTTCTCTTCATGGGTAGATGGATGCAAAATGGAGGACAAATAATGCAAGAGGCGGATGGTCAAGGGATACTACAATATCGGTAAGTGAGATCTGGGTAAATAGAAGAATAACAGTGAGAGGCATAAAGGAAGAAGAAAATACATAGGTGACCATTAAGAAACATAAAAAATTCAGGAATCTCATTGAGAGGTGGCCATAATATAGATGAAGAGGCTTAATCATCAAGTCATGGTGGGACTACAAGAAATCACAACATGGAAGTCAAATGGAAATTCAGGTGCTAACTAGGGTTCCCATGGATGGTAGGAGCTTTCAAGCAAGTTACGACCTGAAAATGGAATGGCTAATGTTGCAAGCTAAAGGGATTGAACCTAATGCATAGTGATGGAAACATGGATGGCTAATAATACAAGACAATGAATGCAATGAAAATCCTATCCTTATATGTTAAATTTAGGAACACGTACCTCGAGTTCAGTGGAATTCACCGTATTCATAAAAGGTCCCCATAATCATGTCAATACATATAAACTAGATTCTATTGGTCAAAACACACAGTGAAATCTCAAAAAAAAAAAAAATTGTATTTTTTGGATATGATGTATGCAAACAAAAAACACTCACACCACACACCTATATATGAGGAACTACACATCTTTATGTGTTACACCAAGTAGATCCCATTTGTAGGCTCAAGAAAACGATATTTTTCATATTCAATGGACTCATGAGCCAATGTTTTCATCATATGGCTGACTATGCCAGGACCATGCCACATAGCAACAAATTTCTGCAACGAACGATACTCATCATGGGGTCCATCAATACATGGAGGAGGTATGAAACTCAAATCTTTTTCATAATGGGAAGTAGAGAATTCAGTAGAATGTTATAAAAAATATAACCAAGGAAGGAAAGGGTCAAGAATGGGAGGTCTATTGGATTCCCTAGCCAATGAGCCCAGCCTCAGATAATGACCCATCATGAAAACTCTAATTATTTTTTAATTAAGGAAATATGATTGATTCATAACCTCGACCTTTGGATGATCTAAGGAAGCCATGACTTCTAGGATTACCTATTTTGAAGGAAAATCAATATCTAGGAAGTCATATGAACATGGAGAGTCAACAACCCATTCGAGTGGAGTAGGTTTATCACACTCCATATGAGGATGGAGGTGTTGACCAATATCATTTGATGTTGACATTATTTTCATATGGACAATCTCAACCATGATGAGTGATATGGAATCTCCATAAGATTCAATGTCCTCTGGATGAGGTACCACCCAAGAATCGAAAGACCTAAGGGATCAACTAGTAAATGGAGAAATCATATTGATAGAAGAAATATTCATAGTAGGAGGTAGTGGGGGAAGGGGAAATATTCCCATGAGTGAATTTTATTTAAACATCCCCACACCCACACTCATATAAGACTGTTGGGAATCACTGACAAAGGGTACATTAGACCCCACACTGGATCCAATGTATGGGGTACAAAACGTGAGTTGATTGATTATCATTATTTTCCCTTGACGAGGAAAGCGTAGGACCCTAAATATCGATGAGACAACTTCGCTCATCTCTTAGAACCAAGTGTTCCTGAGTAATAAGTTTCACTCAAGAGGTGAGTCAACGACCTCCATGGAAAAAAAGAAAGTATTACCACCTAAATCAAAGGGTAAGGCAATGATTATTCCATGAGGATGGAACATATGTACATCAAATTATTTGAAGAGTATTGTTGAAGTATCTAGCTTAGGATAGTCAAGGGCCTTCCAACAAAAAATATACATGATGTAATTTGAGGCTCCTTCATCAACTACATTTCAAAAGATGTTTTTCCCCATCGAGTGTAGTCTGATATAGAAGGAAACTAGATTGGAGATCCTACGAGTAACCTGATTGGAATCAAAGGTTATCAATCCCAAATCCAACGGATCAACCCCACCTATAGTAGACAACAAGGATTTTGGCTATGGTGGCCATCTCTGGAGGACTTCGAGGGAAGGAATGGAACAAGGTGCATGGGCCAAGTCTTCCATAGTACTATATTTATGGGTGGAATTTTTTTTTGGATTATGTGTCATTCTTTGAAGAACTTCCTTTGAGGGGAAAAATAGTGTGTCAAAGGATGGATTCTCAATATGAAGAGAACCACCAGGTCGACAATAAGATGTTGATTCAGGCACAACATGAATAGACTCAGAACTGTCATATCTCTTACCTCAAGTTTTCAAATCGACCATGTGGTCACACATGAAGATAGAATCATTTGAGGAATACCCCTCGTGATGAGGGGTACCTACCATTCCCCCTTCCAGAAGGGAAATATTTGTCGCATCCATGTGTTGAGGTTGAGGGGGAAAATCATGAGTTAAAACAATAGGCTATTGGGGGGCCTTTTGCTGTGTGAAATAGCAATGGATCTTATTCATTCGAGGACACCAATGAGTAAGGTGGTCCTCCCAACAAATTATGTAGGGGAACCGACTCTTATTATTATCTTTCATTCCCCCCTCCTAATTTTTTTGGGTGGGTGTAGTCCCCTTCTTAGTATTGAAATTATTATTCTTATTCCTCTTCTTTTTTCCTCTAGTTTGTTGAGGATTCTTTCATTGCATGGACTACACAAAATTCACCTCAGAAGTATGCGTAGGTCCCATGGAATTTTGAGAAAAAGATCCATGAGATAATGGGTGTGAAAAAATAGACATGTGACCCATTTAGTCAGTTAATTGGTTAATGAAGGAATGAGAAAAAAAACCAACCATGTCGTTGGTATGGGGTCCTCAGTCTGGCTTATTAGGATCTGTTGACAACCTAGGAGCATGTGGGATAATGTCCTGAAGAGTAGCGAACTCAGAGTAGATCAAGACTAAGTGTTGGGTGTTGAGCTCCAAATATGCCATATTTTCTACCATGTAAAACCTGCATTTTAAAATTATATTCATGCACTTTTGATACATTTCATAATCTTTATCATTTTATATCCCAATAAATCATTCGTTTTACCTATGTGGTTAATTATTACTTTTTACTAATGATTTTAGTGATTAAATACGTTTTTAACATGATTTTCTCGATGATGGTTTAATCATATGTTTCTATGTAAAAAAAACATGTTCCTGCACCATGCTTGAACATGATCCCTGCACTACTTCTTGTACCACATCCAGTACTAGAACATTCTACATGCATCCGATACCGAATTATAGTTGGACATATTGTCACGCTTCTAGAGGAAAATAGGGAACATGGGTTTTCTCCAGAGTATCATCAGTATGAAAACAATTGTGTTATAATTCACCCATATCGCATGTGTGGACCTACATCTCAGGGGGAATGATTTAGCCAAAAATTAGAATAATTTTCAAACTTCCAACTTGTGCCTCGATTTCCTAGCAGATGAAGGAAGATCTCAAAATTCAAAGATATGGGTTTTGTCTAGAAGGTGGAAAATTAAGTAATATCTAGGTGGTTTTTCAAAATTTGGAATGGTTAATGAGTTATGGTAGGATATTCAACACCAATCTGCCTAAATTACAGTAAAACCCAGATTTTGAGATTTTTTTCTAAAATTGTTAAATTTGAAATCTAAGCTTTGGGATTTGGTTCCATCCTTCTAGTAAATGTTTTGTATGTATAAATAGAAGCCTCATAGGGATGAGAAGGGATCCATTATAATTATGGAAATTCTTCTATAATAGAGATTAGAGTGTTATCATGATAATGCCAACATTGTAAGAGACTTGCAATTTTCTGAATTTGTTGAAATGAAATAGTTGATGTTCTTTTACATCGTGTAGATCATTCCTTAGTATTATAGATATCTTCCATAGTGTAGGGAAATTTTGGTAGGGACCCCATCCTTTGGTATGCACTGTTTTATGTTTGTATTTAGATTAGTATTTTACATTTTTATTTGTAGATTTTAATTCTAATTTTTATTTTATTTAATTTCACATAATTGCAATTTGATTTCTGTAGATTAGTTTTCCTATTGTGGTATGTTAAATTCAGTAAATTACTCTCATATTGGTGCACCTATGTTTAAAAAATTTCGTCATAATGTGTTAAATTTGTTAGGATATTTAGACACTTAGGATTTAGTTAAGATCTACTTGGTCTATTGTGTTGTTAGGTAAAAGTGTGCTTTCTAGTGTGTTTCTTTAGTATGCATTACTATGCATTTGTAGTTAGGAAATCCAACGGCCATGATATGTTCCCAACATAGAGTGATCCAACGGTTCATACTCTCCTCGATCTTAACGACCATTGATCCATGGATCAATACCCGATTATTACATGATCTCTATTTAAAGAAAATAGAGGGTCATTTGCCGATGATCGATTGTGAGAACCTCTCTTGTAAAATCTCTCTATAATCTTTTTCTTTGCATTAATAAACTGCTCCAAGTGGTCGCGTTGGTTGGGGCCATGGATGTTTCCCTATAGGGGTTTTACCACATGAAAATATCAGTGTGTTGATCTTTGATCTAGTTATGTGATTGGTTACTGAAGGTGTTAGTCATTTTTTGGAATACCTGTGTTGTTGAACATGGTATCAGAGCCTGTTTGAAGACCTGCTCTTGTTGTAGATCGAGATCGTGAAGCCGAGTTTCCTCATCTCCATTTTTTGTCATTTTCGTACATTTATGGGCTAAGAGGACTATTCCATTGCGTCCAGAGCACTCGTTTCATTCAGGAACACTTTTCTTTTCACTCAAAAAGGTTTCTATTTTTGCAAGATACGACCATTACACTCAAATCCAGAGGTACAAAATTTGAATACGCATTTTTTTTATTTTTTTCAGAGAAGTATTTTGGTTTTATTTCGGTTTTGTATTTTTTATTTCTGGGTTGCTACTCTTTTAGATCTGCATATGCTCTTTTCCTCATTCCCTGTGTGATCTCAGAAAATCATAAACAAATAGGAAAAGGTGCATCTTCCGAGTAAGCTAACCGAGATCTAACCCTTGTTGTCATCGAGAAGAAAACTTTTTTTCTTATGTGAAAAGAGTTTTTTTTTAGCATGCTCTCCAGGGCCGTCTTCCACAACAACTACAAAAACAACCTCAATCCTCCTTCTGAACATTACAATATGTTTTTCTAGAACATTTGATTAAAATTTGTCTTATTAAGCAAGAGGTCTTGAGTTCAAGTCTCTCTTTTGTTACTTTTTTTGAAAAAGTTCATGCTAAAATTGTAAAGTGCATTTCACTTCAAGTATAAAAGTGAATCACTATAAGTAGCTTTAATATTTTATTTTAGAGCTATTTATTTTTCATGCATCTTTTCTTTGTAAAAGTGAGCCCCACTTCTCTTTATAAAAGTGGGTCACTTCATAAAGCAACTTACACTACCACGTGGTCCTTTGGTTACCATTTATGACTTTTTTTTAAAAAGGGCATAACTCTCACATCCGAAGTCCGTTTTTAGTGTCGTTTTTTCGATATCTTTCCATTCAGATCATCATTTTCAGTTTTTAAATATGTATTATCTGCATATTTAATATAGCTTCTACAAGTAATCTCTTAATTACCAACACCATCTAATTCCAATGGAAAACCCATATGGAGGATTTATTAAGAAGTAAAGGCTTGTATCAGATTAATTTGGGCAAGGAAACAACACCCACTGATGCTAATAAGAAAGCCAAATGGGATAATAGGAATGACGAAGCACGTGGATTAATCAGAATGTCCATCTCTCGTAATTTAAGGTTCCACCTTCAATCAATTGATAAACCCAAAGAAGTTTGGGAAAAGATTGAATATGTGTTTGGTAAACACAATATTATTTTAGAACAATAGTTAGAAAATCAAGTACTAAATTTAATTCCAAGTGATTTTTCTTTCATTGAAGACTATCTATCTAAGTTTAAAACACTCAGAACTTTATGTGAAGAATGTAAGATAAATATAGACGAATATTGTTGCATCTATATTATTATTTCTAAGCTAGGTAGTGAATATTTTGTGTTTGTATCTACCTTTTATGCCTTGCAAGAGGCTCTAGGGGAAGCTTATCAAAAACCCAGTCTTGAGAACTTTTGTGATGCTTTGATTAGAGAGAAAGATAAACTAGTACAACTTGGAGTGACCAGCATTGCAGGTACCTCCAACAAAGCCTTAGTTATCCATCAGAAAGATAAACCCAAGAATCCCAAGAAGCAACATCCTCGCCACAACAACAAGCAATATAAGGGTCCCAAACCCACTTAGACAACTTTTGCTCCTAATGGAGACAAAGGAGCAAAATATAAAAATAATAATACTAACAGACATTGCAAATTTTGTGATAAATATGGTCATGATGAGTTGAAATGTTTCAAGAATATGGCACATTTAGAAGAAATGATGAAGAAGCACAACATCAATATTGATTCTACTACTTCTTCTTCTTCTCATGGACATGCACTTTCTTCTTCTCGTTTCTCCTTCAATACAAATTCTACTTCTACTTCTACTTCTGATGAGAGGCTTATTGATTCTGGAGCATCATATCATATGGCTAAGGATAGAGCCATATTTTCTACTCTAAATGAATGTAACACCAAGAAAATATTTGTTGGTGATGATAGATCTCTTAGTGTTGAAGGATCTGGAACAGTTAAAGTAGAAAATGGTCAATTCAATGATGTATTATGTGTTCCAAGTCTTTCTTGTAACCTTCTATCAGTATATAAAATCACTCATTCAGGTGAAGGTAAGACTATAGAGTTTTCACCTCACCAAGTTATAATCAAGGATATAAAAAATCCTAAGCATGTTCTTGCAATTGGAATTGTTGATGATATTGACAGGTTGTAAAAATTTCACAACTTTGGGTCATCATCTTTTTCATCAGTTTTTGTTTCTCATAGCGATGACTTGAGCAAACTTTGGAATGAATGGTTTGGTCATCTAAGCTATCGCTCATTGCAACAACTATGTAATCAAAAAATGGTGACTGGTCTTCCTCTTGTTTCATTCATAGATGGTGTTTGTGTCAGTTGTGTTCTCGACAAACATCATTGGGATATTTTTGAAAAACGTGCCCCTTGGCATGCCTCGGGTCCTTTGCAACTTGTTCACAATGATTTTTGTTGTCCACTTTCTTCTCCTTCTTTTTTTGGGTGCAAGTATTTATTAACTTTCATTGATGACTTTTCCAGACGTACTTGGGTTTACTTCTTAAAACTTAAGAGTGAATTTTTTGACAAATTTTTGGCCTACAACGCCATTGTAGAAAAAAAAATTGGACATCAAATTCAAAGGTTAAGAATAGATAATGGAGGGTAATATGTGAACAATAATTCTACAAGTTGCTGCACTACACAGGGAATCCAAATGCAACACATTGTTCCATATACACCACAACAAAATGGTGTTGCTGAGAGAAAGAACCACACATTAAAAGAAATGGCTAATTGTATGATCCAATCTAAGGGATTAAGTCTAAAGTATTGGGTGGAAGCCATCAACTATGAAAATTACATAATAAATCACACTCCCACAAAGGCTCTTAAAAATATAACATCGGAAGAAGCTTGGACTAAAATTAAACCATATGTAAGTCACTTCCATGTATTTGGCAGTATAGCATGGGCTCACGTTCATGATGAGAAAAGGAAAGCATTGCAGCCTAAAAGTGAGAAGTGTATATTTCTTGATTATTCTGAAGATGTCAAAGGTTACAGACTTATTCAATCACATTCTAATGAAATTATTATTAGAAGAGATGTTAAATTTGATGAAAATATCTTGGCCTATGAGCCTAATTCGGCGTTTGTTCCCTCTTTGGCCTGTGAGCCTAATTTGGTGGTTGTGCCTTCTTTCGCCTGTGAGCCATGTTTGGCGTTTATGCCTTCTTTTGATCTAGTTTCTTCTTCAGATGATGACAGTGAGGATGAAAATCCACCTCCGCCTGCTCACCCTCCTCCAATTGAGTCCTTTGAACCTGAACCAGCACCAGCTCCACCGCTTCCTAGATGGGTTTGTTCAACACGAGAAGCAGATGGTGATCTTGTCGGTGATCCTTCAAATTAGCGTCATACATGTTCATAGTTCTAGTGAGCCTCTTCTCTTTTGGCTCAAGTTTCAGAAACTCATGATCCAGAGACATTTGCAGAAGCTCCGGGTCATCCAGATTTGGATACAAAAATGAATGAAGAGTATCGTTCTTTAATGGAAAATGATACTTGGGATCTTGTACCTCTTCCAAAAGGAAGAAAACTTGTTAAATGAAAATGGGTCTATAGAACTAAGTATGCATCATATGGAAGTGTTGAAAGACACAAGGCTTAGTTAGTTGCCAAAGGATTTTCCCAAGTTGAAGGAATTGACTATAATGAAACCTTTTCCCCTGTAGAAAAAATGAATTCCATCTTCCTTGTTCTTTCCCTTGATGCCTCACATAAATGGGAGGTCCATCAGATGGATGTTAAATCCACCTTCTTGCATGGAGATTTGCAAGAAGAAATCTACATGGAACAACCTCCTGGATATGTCCAGAATGACTCTAGCCTTGTTTGTCGCCTCAAGAAATCTCTTTATGGTCTCAAGAAAGCTCCCCGAGCTTGGTATGACAAAATGGACAACTTTCTTATTCCCACTAGATTCTCTAGATGCCATTCTGATCCTAATGTATATACCAAGAAAGTAGGAAGCCATCTCATAATCCTTATCCTTTATGTTGATGACCTTATCCTTACTGGTAGTGACTCAAAATTTTTAAACCATGTGAAAACCATCGTTAAGAAGAAATTTGAAATGACATACTTAGGCTTTTTGCACTATTTCCTTGGCCTCCAAGTTTTGCAAACCAATGAAGGAATTTTTCTTTCCTAGTCTAAGTATGCTTGTGACCTTCTTCGTCACTTTCACATGGACGATTGTAAACCAACCCCTTCTCCCTTCCATTTTGGAGTCAACCTTATTGTCGCATGTACTTCTCCTGAAGTTGATGCCACCCTGTACCATTAGTTAGTTGGTAGCCTCTTATACTTGATTCATACCCATCCCAATCTTTCCTTTGTTGTTGGTCTTGTTGCTTGATATATGCAAACGCCCTATGAAATCCATTGGAAAGAAACTAAAAGGATAATTCGCTATGTTTGCGGTACAGTTAAGTTCGGGATACATTACAGTTCAGGGGGGAATCCTTTATTGGTTGGTTTCACTGATTCAGATTGGGTTGGCGACCCTGATGATCAGAAGTCTACTGTAGGTTATGTTTTCATCCTTGGTTCAGGACCTGTCACTTGGGCTTGTAAGAAACAACAGGCTATTTCACTTTCTTCAGTGGAAGCATAGTATCAAGAAATGGTAAATGAAAGTCAAGAAGCCCTATGGCTTTAACAGATCCTTTCAGAGTTTGGATTCTAGCACCAACATCCAACCAACCTTTTGTGTGACAATTAGAGTGCCATCAAGCTCGCCAAAGACCTAGTTCAACATCAGCATAGAAAACACATCAAGATACACATGCACTTCATTATAAAGCTCATTCATGATCAAGTTATTGAAGTGATCTTTTTCCATAGAGAAGATCAAGTTGCATACATTTTCACAGAGTCTCTTACAGAAGCGAAGTTTTCCAAACTTTGATCTATGTTGGGAGTTCAGGAAGTTGTCATTAAGGGGGGATAGGCTCTAATGAATCCTTCCTTCTCCTATTGTTTCACTATTGTAAATCCTTCAATCCTATCCCAAGTTGTTCTTAAGGGGGGATGTTAGAATATTTAGACACTTAGGAGTTAGTTAAGATCTATTTGGTATATTGTGTTGTTAGGTAAAAGTGTGTTTTCTAGTGTGTTTCTTTAGTATGCATTAGTATGAATTTGTAGTTAAGAAATCTAATGGTCACGATTTGTTCCCGACATAGAGTGATCCGATGGTTCATAATCTCCTCGATCTTAATAGCCATTGATCTGTGGTTTAACGCCCAATTGGTCCATGATATCTATTTAAATAGCATGGAGGGTCATTTTCCGATGATCGATTGTGAGAAACTCTATTTTAAAATCTCTCTGTAATCTTTTTCTTTGCATTAATAAACTCCTCCAAGAGGTCGCATTGGCTAGGGCCGTGGATGTTTCCCCGTAGGGGTTTTACCACGTGAAAACATCGGTGTGTTGATCTTTGATCTAGTTATGTGAGTGGTTACTAAAGGTGTTCATCCTCTGTAGGAATACCTGTGTTATCAAAAATAATTCATGCATTGTTTCAAATTGCATTATTTCCTGCACTCGCATTTAAACTTTGTTTTTTGTTTCTTGCACCCATATTTCAGTTCTATGTTTTATTACTACGCTATGTTCCTGCACTAAACTTTGTTCCGGCACTGCACTATTTTCCTACACTCAATATGTGATTTTCTGATTTTTGTTTCCTGCACTTCATGATCCAGCTCTGCAACTTCACTTTCCATTCTTGGGTGTATCTTTTTTAGGACAATTCATTTGCATAGTTTGAAGTAGGTTTTGTTTTCTACGTGTTTGATTGTTTTTCCTTTTAGCTATTTTTCTTCAATTTGGATTTTCCATAGTTTAAATTTCCTGCACTTTACTTCCTCCACTTCATTTTATTTCCTATACCTTTGGATTCCTTGCACTTTACTTTCACATAGATTCAATCACAAAAGGAAGATTAAAGGCTTAACTTGTGAGATATGACCTTCTAGTAATGGGTTTCAACCTAAGGTCTTAGTTTATTTCCAGTCAATTGAATTCATTTCTTGTTTTGTTTATTGCATTAAAATGTGATTTGTCAGAATTAGGTTAGACTAGGCTCCAGTCCTACATTTCTTATGTTTGCACCTATAAGTTTATGACTCCCTGGTTAACAATTTAATGTTGGGAATTAATAGTGCATATATTTAGCCCCACATTTTTGGCACTATTTCTGGGGACGTGCTAAAGGGATTTAATTCTAGCTAGGTAGGTTGATTTTAAGAATGACCTGAGGGTGGAGAGAAGATGGTAATATGAGAGGTAAGAACATGTTCATTCACTTTGGTGGGGTTGCTCCAAAGGTAGGTTTTCCTCTTCCTTTCAATAGTTAGAATTTGTGTTTTATTAGCATTATGCCTTTTTCTTTTATATGAGAAGAGAAGCTAAATTTTGTGAGAAAATAGCTTGGTGACAACAGTGTTCTAGTAGCATGGTGGTGCTTCGAGTACATGACTGGTTTGCTTTCATTTTATTTCATCATTCTTCCTTTCAATTTATTTAGGATTTTTAAAGTTTTTGGTGCTGTAAGAAGCCCCCACTCTACTAATCCATTGGAAATATATGGATTAAAAACTAGAAAAGTAGTATTCAAGAATGATCGAGAGTTCGAAGGAAATCTCTCAAGTCCTAGTAGTATTTGGGATTTCTGCTTCTCGAGAAGTGAAAATATTGACAATAATCTAAAACATACTTGTACTTCTAGAAGTGATAGAAAATAAAAAGCTACATGAACCACATATACAAGAATATCTAGAAGTCTCATTTTATTCCCTTTGTCAATCTACTGAGGAGATCGAAAAATCATGGACCACATTTAATGGAGAAAAAACCACTAGAACTTGAGATCGAGGAGTTCTTGACATGCCTATCGCCAGATCCTGTATGCATCAAAGAGACAAACCATCTGAAAGAATATGATCTATGTGGCATGATAGAGGAAGACATGTAGAGTGGTATAAATGAGGAAGTGAACCAAGAACACCAAAACTAAATTGAGCTATGGTTCCGAGCAACTATCAAATCACACTACTCCTTCATTTTTTCATTACTTCTTGACATTATCATCAAAGAAGATGGTTCTTTGTACTCTGGTATAGATTAAATATCATCTTTCAAACTCGAGTATTAATGTATTTCTACACCTATTACACACATGGTTACATTAGAAATATTCTTACACATGAAATATAGTTTCTTGTTCTTAAATATGATAGAGTAATAAACAAAAGTTGCATGTTAGTTAACTTAGTTGTAAATAAATGCAACATATTTTCATGTTTCTTTCCAAATAAATGAACTAAGATAAATATAATATTGATACATCATAAACCAAAACAACCGAGGATATTTCTTCTTTGTATTACATACATATTTCTGACTATTAATAATAACAATTGCTCATAAGCCTAATCTTTAAAATATTATGGGGATTTAAAAAAAAAAAATTAAGGTTTACATGATACTTATAATGATGCCCATAGGTAACTTGTACATCCTAGTCCATTACCAAAGCATTTTGTCCAAGCTTATTTATTAAAAAGTAGTAGAAGAGTAAACACAATTTCTAGTCAGGTAAACACTAGTATAATTTTACATGAAAGAGATGATGAAGGGACTAGAGGCACCTTTTGGTTATTCTCTGGTGGCTCCATCCACTTCACATTAAATGGCTCAATAAAAAAAATTTGATTGGATAACTCATAAGCATACTATAAGTATAAGGGAATTATGTAGTTACTCAAAATTGATCCTCGAATAGGTATCATCCCATGCCTTTAAGGGGATTTCTAAAGGCGATCCCCCAGCCATCCATTTTGGATAACACAATTTCAAATATAAATAAAAAAAGGTGCGAAACATAGGATTAGAGCCTCAATGTTAAATGGGTTTAATGTTGATTAAGGTTGGTTGTCATTGATGTCAACCCTTGAAGAAATTTTGATAGAAAATTATGGTAGCACAAAGGTTTGGGTAATGGACCCAAGTTTGTTTGATGTAAAGATTACTAATTATTGTCTTGTCATGGTTGATAAGAAGTACAAATGGATGAACTCCAAAGTGGTCCCCTTATGGTGAAATCCCTCACGGGAATACGCTTTGTGGATTGAGTTATCCTAGAACTATGGTTAGAGAACCCATGCTTAATTGCGGAATAATGAGATGGAGGTCAGTGAATTTGTTAGTGAAACTATCCTAGATGTATAGTGTTTTTCATGCCATTTCTGGTGGTATGTAGAATGTCACATAACTCCTCACCATTAGAGATTTATGGCCATGTGAAGTTGGAGGACCCTCATGAATCATCTAGAAGCCCCCAAAAGTCAAAGCGTTTGCAAAATAAATTGTTTAAATAATAAAGGTAATGGAGAACTCCCTAAAATAAGGAAAGTGGGATGCTACATGAAAGTATTAATAAGAGGCAAGGCTCTCTCATTTTAATCACACTTTAATATCATTGAATATCTATTTTTGTGAAAGGTTATTTGGGAAGGTATTGTTGATAGAGAAAAATTGCAGCAGAAAAAGTGCAGCAGGAAAAGTGCGAAAGAAAACGTGTGGAAGAAAAAGTGCAACAGGAAAACTGTAGTAGAAAAAGTGCGACAAAAAAATTACAGCAGAAAAATCACTGCAAAAAATAACGGCAGAAAAAGTGCGACAGAAAAATAGTGGCAGAAAAATGGCGGCAAAAAAATGGCTACAGAAAAAGTGCAGTAGAAAATTTGCGGAAGAAAAAGTGTGACAGAGAAATCGCAACAACAACATGGCTGGGGTCTATTTATGAGAGATATGGCACATCTTGTTTGAGGTATGTTTTGTGAGATAGGGTTTATCTCTTGAGATGGTATTGGATATTCAATATTGCTGCATATATCAGATTTGTTGAAGGATACAGTTGGTATTTTGCATATGGGTATTGGTCTTTCGGTTGTGACGTGTTGTTGATGTTGTTGGTTTAGATTGAGGCTACATAACAGTAAGGTTGTGGCACATGGTTTTATGTAAGGGCTTATGGTATTTAGTTTATGGATAGAGTGATGAATTTTTTATGGTTATATTTGTATATGTCTTTCGTAAATGGTTGAGGTACATGTTGGGTACATTGTTGAGACTAGTAGTTGATGAGTTGACACATACCTGAGGTGTATAGTTGATGTTGTTGGTACATTTTGATGAGTCACAGTTGATGTGCAATTGATGAATGGTACATGTTGGTTCATATTATTGGTACACGCTGTTTGGTGCAGGTTGTTACAGGTTATTGGTACAGGTTGACAGTGATAGGTTCATAGTGGTAGTGGTTGATTCAGTGACAGTCACGGGTTGTCTACATTGGGCATTTATAATTCAAGGTGGTTGGATGGGGCAAGGACAAGTGGTTGTAGCCACCTTTCGGTTGTAGCCAGAGAACATAGGGGGTTCTAGCCTCCTTCTGGTTGTAGCCAAAGAATTAGGGAGTTGGATCTTCCCTCAGGTAGTAGCCTGAAAAACTAGGGGGTTTTAGCCTCCTTCCAGTGGTAGCTGGAAAACAAAGGAAATTGGTGCTTCCAATGAATGTAATTCTTCAAGACATATAAGAACAAATATTATGTGGTTTTCTCCCACTTTGGGTTTCCACCTAAAAACACTAGTGTATTGTGTATGTGTGTGATTGCTCATTTGTTCATTATTTATTTAATCTGTAACTATTGGATGATAATGCTACTTTGATATAACACTTGCATTTTTGGTGAAAAATGATTAAATTTCTCTATTATTGATTCACCCCCCCTCTCAGTAATCCAACAATTGGTATCACAACAAGTTCCTTTAGAAATCAGTCTAACCAAAGAAAGGTAGATCGTGGATAGAAACAACATGTACAAAAATGGAATACCATAGTTTGATGGAAAAAAGTATGCATTTTGGAGCATAAGGATGAAAACATATATACAGGCACATGGATTTGAAATTTGGAAATCAATTGTAGATGGATATAGAGAACCAAAAATTCCGTCGACAAATGACAAAGCAATAAAACTCGGTCAGAATAACTCCAAATCCACTAATGCACTTTTGAATGGTCTTGGAGAATCGGTATTCACCAAAGTTGCACATTGTAAATACACTAAAGATATTTGGGACAAGATTCAAAATATTTATGAAGGAGATTCAAAAGTCAAAGAAACAAAGCTTCAAACTTACAGAGGTCAATTCAAACAAATAAAGATGAAGGAAGATTAGAATATTGCAACTTACTTTTTACGAGTCAATGAAACAATAAATTCAATCATGGGATTGGGAGAAGAAATCAAATAATATGTAATTGTTCAAAAGGTACTAAGATCTCTTCCTATGATATTTGACCCTAAGATATCATCACTAGAATAAAGAGCAGATTTGAACTCAATAAGCATGGACAAATTACATGGAATCTTCACAGCATATGAAATGACAACTGAATAGGAAAATCGATATACAAAAGAAGTATCCTTCAAAGCATCCAAAAGGTCAAAGAAAAAGGGAAAGAAAAAATAAAAAGATCATAGCAACAACAGTGACGTGTCAGAAGATGATGAATAAGTGGACAACTTTGTCAAAACATTGAACAAGGGAACCAACGACATGTATAGAAGTAAGATTCCTTTAATTTGTTTTAATTGTGATGGTATTGGTCATTTTGCTAACAAATATCCTCATAAGAAAAAGAGAAATGATGAAGGTTACTCAAATAGAAAAAAAACATATAAAGGAAAAAGAACCACAAAGAAATCTTTCAAGAAAAGCTTATGCACCAAATAAGACATCTCATCATCAGATGAAGATGAAGCCAATGACAGTGAGACAAAAAGAGTTATATTCATGGAAGTAGAAGACTCTGATAAATAAGACTTTGAAGAAGAATATGAAGAGGCTAAAGAAGAATATGAAGAAGTCGAAGAAGAATATGAAGAGGCATAAGTTGACTATCGAGAAGAATTGATGTGTTCCATAGAAGTCATTAGAAGAGAAAAGAAGAAAAACAAGAAACTACAAGTGGAACTAGAGAAGAAAAAATAAACTCAAGAACTAGAACAAATGATTACAAATTTTAAGGTTCAAATAGAAGAAGATAAAAGAATTAAATAAGCGCTCAAAGAACAGCTAGAAGAAAAAGACAGGATCATTGGAAATTTGGAAGCATAGGTTGTCACATTATGAAATGATCTTCAAAAGAAAAATATGCAAAACATCTCAAAATTTTTGGATGACATTATGAGTAGTCAAAAACCTCATCATGAAAAGTATGGACTTGGATACAATTAGAGAGAAAAGGGATCAAGCTCCAAAAAAATAGAGCAAGAAACATACCCAAAAAGCAATGCAGAAACAATCAAAGGAGATAGGAAGATATACAAGGAAGATTACAGGGACACTCCTCCACCTAGAAGATTCATATTTCAGAATAAACAACTGACAGATAGGCCTCAAGAAGAAGAAGAATTCATAAGAGTACCTCCTTTCAGAATCTATTCAACTCCAAGGTATCAAACTATCTTTTTTGGTTTATGTTATGCATGCAATAATTTTGGACATAAAGCTGTGAATTGCAGAGATAAAAAAAAGAACACAAACAACTTTGAAAGTCATTCACAAAAGGGTTATCCAAGAAGGCCTAGTGAAACACAAAGAAGAAGTTACAACAGGTTTGAATCTTTGAGCATTGAAGTGGAATGTTACAAATGTAACAACTTTGGACAGATGGCCAAAGATTGCATATTGACAGACCCTCCTAGATAACCACAACAAAATATCAACAATCATAAACAAGAACCTCAACAAAAGACATGGATAAGAAAGAAGAATCAGTATAGCAATGAAGAATGCACACTCGATGTACAAGATAAGAAGAAGAAACGTGGTTGGTATGCTGACATTGGTTGTTCAAAACACATGAAAAGTGATAGAGACAGGTTTCTTACATTAAGAAAGGAAAGAGATGGATCACTCTCCTTCGAAAATGATGATTCAACTAAACTCATTGGAAAAGGCACAGTCAGAATTGGGAACAAGAATACCAAGGAAGAAAATGTTCTACTAGTAGAAGATATGAAACATAATCTTATAAGTCTAAGTCAAATGTGTTACCAAGTTTATAAAGTTACTTTCGATTCACAAAAGTGCGAGATAGAAAAATAAGGTTCAAGAAAATTGATTGCTACAGTTGCGAGAACTTCATGAAAAATATATGTGTTAAGTGAAATTGGAAATGAAAAGTGTTTTCTAGGAAAGGAAGAGGAAGGTTGGCTATGACACAAAAGAATGGGTCACGTACATTTTGATAACCTTGTCAAAGTCAACAAAAGAGAAGCGGTGAGAGAAATGCCCTAGATCACGAAACCAACCAACACTTTATGCAAGCATTGTCAACAAGGAAAGAAAACAAAGACTAGGTTCAAATGAAAGGAATATTTAGTGACAAGACCACTAGAAATTGTGCATGCCGATGTAGTTGGACCAACTACAAAAAGGGTTTAAAAGGTGAGAAATAATTTATGTTATTAGTTGATGATTATACAAGAATGACTGCAGTTTTCTTTCTTAAGAATAAGTTAGCAGCTTTTGAAAACTTAAAGACCTACAAGGAAATGGTTGAAAATTAAATGGATTCAAAAATCAAATGATTGAGATCTAATAATGGAGGAGAGTTCACTTCAAAGGAATTTATGGACTACTGCAGCAGTCATGGAATAAAAAGACAATTCTCTGTTGCTAGGACACCTCAACAGAATGGATTTTTTGAAACAAAGAACAGGAAAATACATGAAATGGCTCGAACAATGCTAATGGATTCCAAATTGATAGACATTTTTTGGACACAAGCAGTGCATACAACAATTCACATTCAAAATAGAGTAATGCTTAGAAAAAAAACTGATAAAACTCCCTACAAGCTATGGAAAGGAAGACCAACAAATGTGAAGCACTTCAGAGTTTTTGGAAGCAAATGCTACATCAAAAGAGAATATGGTAGAACGAGAAAGTTTAAATTTCGTGTGGACAAAGTATTACTTGTTGGTTACTCAAGTACAAAGAAAGAATACAAGTGTTACAACCTGATATTGAACAAAGTTGTGGAAAACATCAACGTAACAATTGATGAAACAAGTAGACAAGAATTGAAGGAAGAAGAAAATGAATCAATGGAACAACTTTACGAAGAAGAAACCAAAGATGAAAAAGAAGGGGATAATGAAGAGGATCCAACAGAAGCATAAGAGAAAGTTCATCAAGTGCCTCCAAAGACACCTAGAAAACGAGTACAAAAGAATCATCCTTCATATCATATTATCAGAAACAAAGATGTAGGAGTTGAGACTAGAAGAAGAATGTGTTCACCAGAACAAATGCACCTAGCACTCTCATCTATGATTGAACTTACTTGTTTTGAAATGGCTAGCAAGGATGAATTTTGGAATAAGGCCATGGATGAAGCATTGGATCAAATAGAAAAAAATGACACTTGGGAATTGGTTCCAAGACCAAAGGATAAGAATGTGATCGACACAAAGTGGGTATACAAGAATAAATTGAATGAAGATAGATAGATTACAAGGAACAAAGATAGATTGGTATGTAAAGATATGCACAGGTTGAAGGAATTGACTTTGAAAAGAAATTTTCCCCAGTTGCCAGAATGGAAGGAATCTAATTTCTCTTAGCTTATGCATGCTCCAAAAATATTAAAGTGTGTCATATGGACGTAAAATCAACTTTTCTGAAAGGAGAACTTGAAGAAGAAGTCTACTTTGAACAACCAGAAGGATTTTAGTTGTCAGAGAATGAATATTATGTGGGTAAATTAAAGAAGGCTTTGTATGGTTTAAACATGCTCCTAGAGCATGGTACTCTATACTGGATAAATATCTACAACAAGCATGGTTTAGAAAAGGAAGTGCAAATAGAAACCTCTACATCAAGGTAAGTCAAGATAGTATTTTATTAATTGAAGTTTATGTTGATGATATTATTTTTGGTAGTAATGATGATAGGTTAAGAAAAAATTTGCAAAGGATATGCATAATGAATTTGAAATGTCATTACTTGGATAACTATAATTCTTTCTAGGACTTCAGATACATCAAAGAAACTGAGGAATTTTTATTTCTCAGACCAAGTATATCAGAGAAATGCTAAAGAGGTTCGGAATAGAAGATTGAAAATCAATTATCACTCCCATGATAACAAGTTGCAAGTAGAGAAAAGATGATGATTCAAAGTCTACAGATCATAGGAAATAAAGGTCAATGATTGGTAGGCTACTACATGTGACAACATCCAGAACAAATGTAATACAAACATTTGGACAGGTGGCATGATTTCAAGAAGCACCAAAGGAATCACATGTATTAGCAGTGAAGAGGATTTTCAAATATCTCAAAGGAACATAAGAGTTTGGATTATGGTATACAAAAGGAAAGGATATATCACTTATTTCCTACACAGATGCATATTGGGCAGGTTATATTGATGATCGATGAAGCACCAGTAGAGAAGCGTTCTACTTGGGTGAGTGTTTAGTATCATGGATAAGAAAGAAACAATTATCAATATATTTATCTACAGTCGAGGCAGAGTATATTGCAGCAACAACATGTTGTACACATGTTCTTTCGATGAAAAAAACTCTCAAAGATATACAGGTTGAGTATTATGAGCCCATTCCAATCTATTGTGATAATACAAGTGCCATCAATATCCCAAAGAACCCGTTGATGCACTCCAAGATGAAGCACATTCCAATCAAGTATCACTTTCTACGGGAACAAGTTGCAGAAAAGAACATCAGAGTTGAGTATGTGGGCAGAAAAAAACAAGTGGAAAACATATTTACAAAACCACTTCCACGAGAAACCTTTGAGCATCTTTGCCAGAGACTCAGAGTTATTTCTACTTCAAAATGAATGATTTTGAATTCTTATCTTATATGTATTAGATGTACACGAGGAAGCACCATAAAGAGGACAATTCAGTTAGGGGGAGCAGCTCCGTATGGAAATATACCTTTTCCATCGATGAAAAAGGGAGAGAGATTTATCAGATGTAGAGGACAGAGGCATGATTCCAGGGGGAGCAAAGGTCACAGAGATGCAGAGGATAGAGGCATGGTTCTAGGGAGAGCATGACTGATATGACTTCATTATTGCATGACATGATTTCAGTATTGCATCAGAGTGTTTCCATCAATGCCAAATGGGGAGATTATTGATTAAGGTTGGTTTTCATTGATGTTAACGCTTGAAGAATGTCCGGTAGAAAATTCTGGTAGCACAAAGGTTTGGGTAATGGACCCAAGTGTGTTTGATGTAAAGATGAATCATTATTGTCTTGTCATGGTTTATAATAATTACAAATGGATGAACTCCAAAGTGGTCCACTTATGGTGAAAGCCCTCACGGGAAGAGGCTTTGTGGATTGAGTTATCCTAGAAGTATGGTTAGAGAACCCATGCTTAGTTGTGGAATAATCAGATGAAGGTCAGTGAATTTGTCAGTGAAACTATCCTATATGGATAGTTCTTATCATGCCATTTTCGGTGGTATGTGGAACGTCACATAACTCCTCACGGTTAGAGAGTTATGGCCATGTGAAGTTGGAGGACCCTCATGAGTCATCTAGAAACCCCAAAAATTGAGTGTTTACAAAAGAAATTGTTTAAACAATAAATTTAATGGAGAACTCCCTAAAATAAGGAAAGTGGGATGCTACATGAAAGTATAAATAAGAGGTAAGGCTCTCTCATTTTAATTACACTTGAATATCATTGAATATCTATTTTTGTGAAAGGTTATTTGGGCAGGTATTATCGATAGAGAAAAATTGGAGCAGAAAAAGTGTGATAGGAAAAGTGCGGCAGAAAAAGTGCGACAGGAAAACTGGGACAAAAAAATCACGGAAAAAAAATCATGGCAGAAAAATCATGGAAAAAATTGCGATAGAAAAATCGTGGCAGAAAAAGTGTGAGAGAAAAATCACGGCAAAAAAATTAGGGAAGAAAAATCGCAGTAGAAAAAGTCTGGCAGAAAAATCGAAGCAGAAAACGTGTGGTAGAAAAATCACGACAGAAAAGTGCGGCAAAAAAATTGCGAAAGAAACACGGTTGGGGTCTATTTATGAGAGACATGGCACATCTTGTTTGAGGTATGTTTTGTGAGATTTGTTGAGGGATATAATTGGTATTTTCTTGTTGGTATTTGGCATATGGGTGTTTGTCTTTCAGTTGTGATATGTTGTTGAAGTTGTTTGTTTATCTTTAGGCTACATAAAAATGAGGTTGTGGCACATGGTTTGATGTAAGGGTTTGTGGTATTTGGTTTATGGATAGAGTGATGAATTTTGTATGGTTATATTGGTGTATGTATTCCGTATATGGTTGAGGTACATGTTGGGTACATTGTTGAGACAAGTAGTTGATGAGTTGGCACATACATGAGGTGTATATTTGATGATGTCGGTACATATTGATGAGTCATAGTTTATGTGCAATTGATGCATGGTACATGTTGGTTCAGGTTATTGGTACAAGTTGTTTGGCACAGGTTGATTGGTATAGGTTGTTACAAGTTATTGGTGCAGGTTGACAGTGACAAGTTGATAGTGGTAGTGGTTGATTCCGTGATAGTGACAGGTTGTCTACATTTTGCATTTATATTTCAGGGCGGTTGGACTAGCCAAGGACAGGTGGTTGTAACCACCTTCCGGTTGTAGCCGGAGAACATAGGGGGTTGTAGCCTCCTTCTAGTTCTAGCAAAATAATTGGGGAGTTGGAGCTTCCCTCAGGTAGTAGCCTGAAAAACTAGGGGGTTGGATCCTCCTTCTAGTTGCAGCTGGAAAGCAAAGGAAGTTGGTTCTTCCAATGAATGTAATTCTTCAAGACATATAAGAAAAAACATTATGTGGCTTTCTCCTGCTTTGGTTTTCCACGTAAAAACATCAGTGTACTGTGTATGTGTGTGATTTCTCATTTGTTCATTATTTATTTACTCTGTAACTATTGGATTATAATGCTACATTGATATAACACTTGCATTTTTTGTGAAAAGGGATTAAATTTATCTATTAATGATTCAACCCCACTCTCAGTAATACAACATTTAAGAGGTTAACCAGTCGAGGCTATAGACGCTAGATAGGAGTGGATACTAGCCTTTGATACCACTAGGTATACCCGCCAGGGCTATGGATGTTTGTTGGCATGGGGTATTCTTCTTAGAGAGGATAATCAATGGTCACTACAATTGTATTGTCTAAACCAAAACATTTGTCCTTATATATCATAACTACTTATGATGTTGTGTTGAGATAAAGTATATGTGGCCAAAGTATTGAAATTAAATGAACTCCATTAAAATTTCAACTCGAGAATCGTCCTATGGAAACCTTAAGATCCTACCATTGAATTCATATTATGTCTAAGATAGTATTATCTTAGAAGTGGGGCCCATGTTTTCAGCAATCTAATAAGCTCAACTACAAAATTTATCATTATCACTTGAACAATAATAAGTATTTGAAGGATTAGACAAAGATGTATGGTTTCGTATAGGATATTCATCTATTAAATACCACTTATCTCCTCATGTTTTCTTGTTTAAGGATGTGAGTAAAAATCCTCCATCATAATTTACATGATTTCTTGAACATAAAACTATTAATGATTGATGAAATCATATGTAATAAGTAATTTAGGAATTGTTTTTATGCTTGTAACATTTTAAAATAAATTTCATTTCCAAATGTATAAATGTGAATAAAGTTTAAGCTTTGGTTTTTTCTTTAGCATAACATCAATGCGTATTTATTCTCTCACAATAATAGTGCTAGTTTAGTTTTTTATATATTTTTCTGTTCTAGTACTGTTGGTACAAAAACCAATAGGTTCCTGTACCGACAATGCAACAATTTGAATTTTTTTCGAGGGTAGTTTTTGCAGGATATTTTCAACAGCTCTCAACTTTGGCATAATTCATTTTCATCCTTCAATCAACATGCACCTATTCTACATAGTACTCTTTCAGTTTGCAGCAATTTCCTTCCTTGTTTTCAAGTTTCTTGTAGTAGGATGTGCTAATCGAAGTTTCCATGAGGACATGCAAGCGAGTAGGCATGGGTGAAAGAAACATAATGAACCTCAGCAGAGCAACATTCATGAGCTCTCTCCTAAATCTCTTTCTTTCTCAGATTAATCTTTAGTTTTAGCCAACATGTACTTTGGTTCATTCTCCACTTCATCATCCTCGAGTGCACATCGAAGTGAAGGTAAAATTGAGGTAAAACTTGTTTAAGACTCTTTGATTCATTAAAATGTTTAAGGGAACTTGATGATTAACCACTCCATACATTTTATCTTTCGTAAACCATTATCATTCATTCTCCATCTGCAATCCATAATAAAATACATAGTACCCTGACAAGGCCATAAGAACGAAAGGAAAAGCATTATGGAACATGAATAAAACACATCATATATAGTGTCTTATTCTTATATATAGCATAAAGCATTCACATAAAAAGGATGAAGTCATTGTTTCCTAAGAATAAAAAATAAACATTGGTCTTAAAGAAAAGAACCGAGTATATAAACATTGAAGTTCATATTTACATAAGATACCATCTTCATACCATCTTCCATCCATTCATAGTTCATCCCTCGCTTGTCCTCAATTTTCATTGCTCTATTTTAAAAGAAATCAAGTTAAAAATATGTGACAATATCAAATAAAATAAAAGGACATTGCTCCACATGAACCAACACTTGCACAATGAAACAAAGTCACAAAAATCAATGATTAAATAGAGTATGTAAGAATTTTGTTTGTATGGGGACATACAAACTAGTAGGTGTGGGGCAGTGCTGAGCTCCAAATATGTCATATTTTCTACCATGTAAAACCTCCATTAGTAAATCATATTTTCTCTCTTCTGATACATTTCATAACCATTATAATGTTATATGTTGATAAATCATCTGTTTTACCTATGTGGTTAATGATTATGTTTTACTTATGATTTTAGTGATTAAATATAGTTTCAAGATAATTTTATCGATGATGGTTTCATAATATATTTTTATGTCCAAGAAATATGTTCATGCACCAGGCTTGAACATAATTCATGCACTGTCTGTCGTACCACTTCTGGTACCAGAACATTCTACAAGCATCCAATACCAAATTATAGTTTGACATATTGACACATTTCTATAGGAAATAGGGAACATGGGTTTCCTCCAGAGTGATGTCAGCATGGGAAAATAAGCATAAAAATTCATTTAGTTCACAAGTGTGGACCTACATCTCATGGGGAACGATTCGGCCAAAAATTATCATAAGTTTCAAGCTGCCAACTTGCACTGCATTTTCCGTGCAGATGGAGGTAGATATCAAAATTCCAAGATATGGGTTTTGTCTAGAAGGTGGAAAGTTGAGTAAATTGCAAGAGTTTTTTGAAAAGTTGTAAAGGTTCATGAGTTATGGTCAGATCCTAAACACTAATATGCCCAAATTACAGTAAAACACCGATTTTGAGATTTTTGCCTAAAATTGTAAAATTCAAAATCTAAGCTTTGGGATTCGGCTCCATCCTTATAGTAAAGAATTTGTATGTATAAATAGAGCCTCATAGGGCTGAGAAGGGAGCCATTATAATTATGGATATTATTTTGTAATGAATATTAGAGTGTTATCATGACAATTCCAATACTGTAAGAGACTTGCAATTTTCTGAATTTGATGAAATGAAAGAGTTGATGTTCCTGTGCATGGTGTAGATCATTCCTTAGTACTGTAGATCTATTCCATAGTGCTGACCAAGTTTGGTAGGGCTCCCATCCTTTTGTATGCATTGTTTTACGTTTTCTTTTGATTAGTACTTTACATTTCTGTTTGTAGATTTCAATTCTAGTTTTTGTTTTCATTTCATTTCACATAATTGGAATTTGATTTCTATAGATTAGTTTTCTTGTTG
This sequence comes from Picea engelmannii, assembly GCA_009831015.1. Taxonomy (NCBI): domain Eukaryota; kingdom Viridiplantae; phylum Streptophyta; class Pinopsida; order Pinales; family Pinaceae; genus Picea; species Picea engelmannii. The sequence goes on along the minus strand of ML783481.1, from coordinate 406,625 downwards.
TGGTGTGTTCAATTCAGTAAATTACTCTCATATTGGTACATATATGTTTAAAACATATCGTCATAATGCATTAAATTTGTGCATTGTTTCATATTGCATTGTTTCCTCCACTCATATTTCAACTTTGTTTTATGTTTCTCGCACCAATGTTCCAATTCGATGCTTTATTCCTGCACTCTATTGATGCATTGCACTTTGTTCTTGTACTACACTCTCTTCTTGCACTATGTTCCTACAATGCACTTTGTTCCTGCATAGCACTCTATTCATGCACTCTATGTTTTATTTATGAGTTATTTTTCCTGCACTTCACGATCGAGATCTGCAACTTCACTTTCCATTCTTGGGTGTATCTTTTTTAGGACAATTCATTTGCATAGTCTCAAGTAGGTTTTGTTTTCTATTTGTTTGATTGTTTTTCCTTTTAGCTAGTTTTTTTTAATATGGATTTCTCATAGTTTAAATTTCCTGCACCTTACTTCCTGCACTTGATTTTATTTCCTATACCTTTTGATTCCTTGCACTTTAATTTCACATAGCTTCAATCACCAAAGGAAGATTAAAGGCCTAACTCGTGAGATATGACCTTCCCGTAATGAGTTTCAACATAAGGTGTTGGTTTATTTCCTATCAATTGAATCATTGTTTGTTTTGTTTATTGCATTAAAGCATGGTTTACCGACATTAGGTTAGACTAGGCTCCAATCCTCCCTTTCCTATGCTTTCACCTCGAAGTCTATGACTCCCTGGTTGACAATTTAATGTTGGGAATTAATAGTGCATACATTTATCCCCACATTAGGAATGCACAAGGGATTAATCCTCCATAGCCACCTCATCCATAGATGCACCCTTGGAAATCGTTAGAAGGAGGGATTTGGTGAAAACGTTCATCAAGAGATAATCTTGGATCTGGGTCTTGATAATCATATGCTTTCATCACCACTGATGAATATGATCAGAAATGTGGGTGGTAGTATCTTGACGTAGTGATGTCAAGAGTTTCATTCCTATATCATATTAAATGGGTAGTTGGTAATCTGTTAGAAATACCATTTACAATTCATTGAATCTTTTAAAGGAAGGACCTTGTAACTCAATATACCATTTGGAGGAACTTCTAGTCAGGTATCTTTGGAATATACATAACCTCACATTATCATCGATCAAGGAATTCGATGATCACCAAAATTATTATGACATGATGTGTGTGGATGGGTCTTCTCCTGACTTTCCATAGAATTTTGTAATTCCTAATGGTATCTTTCCAAGCATGGCCAGCCACGAAGCGTTGTGGGAAATAGAGTTATTTTTCAACCATGATAAATAAAGTAAGTCTAACATTGCAAGGAAGGGAAATTCCATATGAGAAGAATACTAGGAGGGAGATGAAGTATGTTTTGTCCTATATGAACCTTGAGATCCCCCTATGTTCAGAATACTAAAAGGTTGTTGAGGTGTTCCAAAAGAGTGTGTCCCCCAAGGATGGTGGCACTCCCAGCGACATTATTGGTCCCTAGAAAAAAAAATTCCCCAAGGTGGTTACCCCCAGGGATATATCTAGACCCTATAGGAAAAAAATTCCCAAAATTAGTCCGAGAGAAGAACCCCATGTAAACTGAGGTATCGATAAATCCAAATCCTCCCCAATGTGAAAATTTCCCCCCTAGGGACATTCCCCCAGGGAAGGGTGTGCTAACCGATGGGAATTTGAATCCTCTTGACAAACTATTTCCCCTTGGATGATTAGTGATAGCCCCAAAACTACTAGGAATATTCCATCCAAAAGGTACAACCACACCTAACAATGTTAGGCCGATCATAGGAATGGTGGAGGTGGAAGGAATTCCACCTCCCATGAAAAAACCAAGGCTCAATCCCCCACAGGAAAAATATCTATAAGTGAGAATCAAAATGGATGGGATGGGTGTAGGAAAGTTCAGAATACTAATAGATGGAAAATTAGGCAAGGATAGTGTCCCCCAGATCGAGTGACCCATAGTAAAAGGTATGGATGGTTTAGGTCCAATGGTGGTAAGAGAAGGTAATATGGACATCATTGGGATGCCCCCATTCCCACTTGAGTAGATGGGTTTGATGGATCAGCTTAAATGGATGAAACACTTAGTCCTAACATGTTGTAAGGATTTTTTAACAAAGAAAAAGGATAACTAAAAATCTCCCTTACCTGGACAAGTAGAGGTGCTTCAGGATCGGTTAAACGAGGGTTAAAGTTTAGCAGAGGAATTATATAGAACACTTCCACTTCAACAAAACCTATCTCCTCAAACCAAATATAGGACCATTCAAATTCTTGGTCAACTAATTCATGTCGCTTGGAGGTGGTTGTACCTATGTGATTGGTTTTAATGCTTGCAATTGATGGTACTAGTGTGGTAATTCATCCACAGTGAAAATAATGGGTGTAAATCAAAACAAAAATCCAGTGAAGGCCAATCTAGACTCGGAATCAAAGAGCACACCCCTATCAAATATTAGATAATAGAAAGAAAACTAATGACTCAGGGGGGCTTCCAAAAACCAACCCTATGGTGGAGATGAGATCTCCACAATATTGGCTATCGAATTTATGAGGAGAAGTCATGGGAACCATTTGTCAAAGGTGTTTTAACTAGGGAAAATCTCATAAATTGTCAGAGACTTTAGGATGAATGCATCCAGGAAGAGACTCAAGAGGATTCTAAGAGTAGTAAATAGGTAGGTAATGAGGATAAATTGGATCTTGTCAGTATGATAAATAAGAAAAAATGAAATATTTTGAGCAAGAAGGTTAACAATGATGGATGATCATCACAGCCCAGGAAGAATGAGGACTTGAGTAAAATCAAGTGCTTCATGTGCCACAAGTATGGGAACTACACCTCACATTGTTTGAACAAGAAGAAACTAAAGATTTATTCTCAACAGGTAGCATCATTTGTATAAGCTCAATTTAAGGTGTTTTTTGAGAAGTTTGAGAATGAGTTCTCGTTAGTCTCTTAACTTTCTAGCACAATTTCCAATAGTGCCTAGTTTTTTGATAGTGGGGATTCACATAAAATGAAGGGGACAAATTATTTGTTCACTCGCTTCTCAGAGATAGACTTAGATATATAGGTGGATCTTGGAACTCATGCCAAGTGTCATGTATATGGATTTGGGACAATGAGGTTCCAACAAGAGTCAAGAAGTGTTATATTGGTAGAAAATGTTTTGTATGTACCATAATTGAAGAAGAACTTTCTCTCATTTTTAGTTTTGGAAGACAAGGGTATTTCTGTGACTTTTTAGAGAGGGAAATTACTCATATGTTCAAAGGGAGATATCCCTAACACAATAGTCAGTATTGGTTTCAAGGAGGGTAGGCTATATAGGTTGAATGGTCATATTGTAGAACCATCTAAGGGGATCTTGGATCATGGATCCATGTCAGTGACATTGGACAAGGAGAGAGAGGCTCTGAAGGGTGAAAAACCAAAGGATGATTATACTTCATATAATTTTAGTGTGGTAAGTCAACCTTCATATGAGAAGATGGAGTTATCCCCTTGAGGTTTTGTCAAGGGAATGCGTTGGTACGAGATGACATTCATGGATGATCGGGAGCAAGAGGCTTGTAGGAGAAAATTGAGGGAGAGAAAGCCTTTGAAATTTTTTCCAAACTTCATGGCATTGATATGTAACGTGATTGATTATGTGACTTCTAGTATTCAAAGATAATTTGACTAGGATGGTTGGAGGGATTCTAGTGGAAACAATGATGTGTTTGAGATTGTGCCAAAATCAAAGGGAGAACCAGTTCTAGGTGGCTCTTTAAGAAATACCTTCCTCACTAAGAGGGAGTGTTGATGCATGTAACATAGGACAAGTATTTACACATAGGCTTGGTGTATAGAAAGAATAATTTTTCAAAAGCCTTCTATCTGGGTAACTTTACTTTAATCAAAAAAATTATTAAAGATCTTTTATTAGTAAACTAAGTTATTTAAGGAAATGTTAAAAGTAATTAGCATGTAATCTTAGCCATTGATATCAAGTGAGGTGAGAACTAATCAACTGTTAATTATTTTGGATATTAGTGTTAGATTATAACTCAATATTATAAAAGAGATGCTAGGTTAAAAGATAAGAAACTTACATAGATACCAAAGAAGGACTTTTGCTAGTGTGGAGTCTTTGGAGAGTGTAGAAGCAAAGAAGGACTTTTGCTGACAATTGAGACTTGATGCTTATGGTAAGAGAGTTGAAATAGAGAGGGTTGGATAACGAAGTACTGTGGTTCAAGGATATCTCGAATAGGTGGAGAAAGACTTCCATCTAGAGATTAAATCATTGAGAAGAGAGAAAAGAGGCTTCCACAAGTGGGTTTCTGTAGTGTACCTTTTTTCTTACCCAGAGCTTATAACGCACTATGTAAAAATTTGTACATGTAGCTTATAAAGCACTATGTAACAATCTGTACATGCACTTTTACATAATTCGTACAAGCAGTATATAATCACATG
>ML783481.1:382466-392808 GCA_009831015.1 Picea engelmannii | reverse complement strand
CCCTTCACTCATTCATCGTGGTCGGTCTGCACCTGGCGGTGTTTATATTTTATTAATCATTCTGCATACATACAAGTACATCAACAGGCTCCTGGCCTTCAACACTTAGGCTCCCTGGCCTAACAAACACATAAGCCTACCAGCTTATAAAAAACTTGGCTCACCAGCCTATAGAACATGTTTACAATTCATTTCATATATCATGATTTGCAACGGGGCTCGGCCTTGGGGACACTACAGTTTCAGTTGAGTGAAGCCATATGGAAGACTTGCATTGTATGAAGTTTTAGGTATAGTATTTCCATATGTGTATGTTGACACCAATGGATATGGGCAAGTATATGTAGGCATGCTTAAGGACATGTGCATACATCTTGAAAAGCACGCAGATATGGGTCATACAATAGATCAAACTTTGAGCGGTTTGTTTTTTGTTGTAATTCCTGTGAGTGAGACATTATCCTTGTTAGATGAGCCCTTATTTTAACATATTAACATCATTCTCATCACTCATTTTTCCTCTGTGGTGTTTCTATGGGTATCTACCCAAAATATTGGTGTTTATGTGTGCTTTATTTTCTTTCTCGTTTTTGCTTCCACTTGATTTATTGAGTTGAATATTTCAACTATGTATTTTTATTTTTTGAGCTATTAATATGATTTACAGTAAGTAAATAACTAGATAAAAATATAGCAATGTGCTAGAGTAAGGGGATTTCAACAATCTAGACTTTGGAAGAGAAGAGAAAAAAAATCAAATTAGAAATAGAAAATAGAGGATAGATTTGAAAGGAATCATAAACAAGAGAAGATTAAAACATTCTTCCCCAATGGACTTTCCAGTTTTGTTATAGGAGAAATATCACTAATATGGTGTGTTAGATCTCCTGAGGATCTACCTATTGATTCTATACAGACAGTGAGGCTAGACTTCAATAATTTTCCTAGATCTAAGTATATTTATTTCCTTTTAACCAAGAGGGAGGGTGGCCATACCTTTCAACTGATGGTTTTCCTCGCATATTTGACTAATGTATCTCCTGAGATCTAGCTCCAATTCTTGCAATATTTTTCCTTCACACAAGAAGACACAAAACTATCGATTTACTTTCTCTTCTAGTATTAGGAAATCCAAATCTATCATATCTATCTTGATCTATACCACATGACATCAGATCCAAACATTTACAAATCAAATAAAAATAAATTGGGGGAAGACCAATGATCTACTAATTAAAATAATGGAAAAACATCAATGTCATACCTTGGATGCATATACATTCCCCTTTTCTCTTCGATGCAGATGCATCAATGCCATACCTTGGATGCAAATGCATCAATGTCATACCTTTGATGTAGATGCTTCTCAATATCACTAAGAGATATGACTGTGGTTGTTGTTACTAGATAAACACCTATGTAATTGGAAAACATAAATATAAAAACAATTCTTCCTTCTCTTACTCAAGACATTCATTATCTATATAAATCCTTAGAAGAACCTTGAGAGAGCTTTGACATCTTCTAGAACACACTAGAAGCTCGAATGAAGTGATTTCCTTGACTCATGCCATGAAGATACAACGCATCCCTCTATTACCACTTCATGACTATGTGAATCTATAAGGCTGCAGGGATCATAGCATGTTTCACTATAACAAATGAATTACAATCGTCACATGTTGTCTCCTATATGCCACACGATGACCCTAAAAAAATTTCTAAATACTGAGAAAGAAACGTGTTTTGACTTTCATCGTTTGGTGGATTCCCTTCTAGCCTTGGAAGGTGGAAATTAAGTCTATAAAAATAAAACTTAAACATTTCCGAGAAATAAGTTTTGACATATCAAAATAATTTCCACGGTATTTGTCCATACATCAAAGGAGCTCACGTGATTGTCTCTGATTCGCACCGGCCAAATTCCTCCCAGTGTCTCTGGTACACAAGAATCATTGTCGATCGAGTTGATGACATCACCTCTAGTACAACCGGAAGCTTTGCCACCATCGTCCCCTATAACATTGGCATACTTCCTTCTAACTTCGCCGGCACCCTAACCTCCCTACTGATGGAATTCTCATCATCTTCTCTAGTACATTCAGAGGAGTTCCCATGAACTCTGTCAATACAACCAGAGGAGTTCCGAACATCACTTTCAACTAGCGAAGATTAACACTAGCACCATTCCACGGATCACCTCCAGTACCTAGAACTCTATGTCAAGTATGTAAAAAGATCCCCCCTATGTTATTGTTTATTTTCTTATTTTTGAAGAAGAGAGGAAGCATCATGCGTTTGTTGACAATATCATGCCCCACTTGAGAGAATAATCATCTGCCAACAAAGCACCCTTCGGCCTTCCACCTCTCCACCAATTTGCAGGTAGGCCCTAAACCTTATCACCTCACTTTTCATTTGTATATTTTTTATTGTTATGGTTGGGGTTTTACCAATAAATTGACACCAAAAAACCTATCATCTGACCCCTCGCACTTGTTTCCATTTGAATTACATTTCCCTTCGTCTTTCCCCGAGCCATGCCTCAATTATCCAGTTCTATCCACGTACCTAGGTCGTCGATGAAGCTCCCCTCGTGATATGACTCAACAATACCCTGAAAAAATCCCTAGGAGTCTTCTCTTTCCCACAGAGTCGTGCCCTAAACCCTTGACCTTTAACCAGTCTTGGGGGGGTTGAATGGCCTCTCCATTTTTCTCAAATTCTAGGAACCATATTTTCTCACCTTAACTTTGAATTTCAACTGGTCTTTGAATTTGGAATACATACCATTTCAAGTGAGCATATCCAGAACCAAAGGAAAGGCCTAAATCTGAGGTCAAAACCTGACTGTAGTGCCCTTTCTAATGAACCCTACTCACCCACACATTTCTTGCGAAAATGATTGGTTATTTTTTTGGAGTCGAGGATTGATTGGTGAAATTGATGCTAACTTCACAGATGTTTACCTTATCCTTTTGACAATGTTTTTGCTAACTCTATCGATATGTATCAGTGGAGTTTCTATGATTGACACCAAAACCATCATCTCCAAAAGGTTTTCGTGAGCTCCTCCGGTATGTGTTTCCCTTACTGTTAAGGTTGTTTCGAATTTATCGGGTACAATTTTCCCTGGTCGGCAAAGTTGACAACTTTTCTTCTAGTAAGAAAACCCTACATCGGCGAGGTCAATTACATTCCCTTTAGTATGAGTTCCACTATGTCGATGAATTTAACGACTTTCCCTCTGGTACTATCCCATGTATTATCGACCTTTTTCCTCTAAACGTCACCGGTACTAGCCTTTCATATCGGTGAAGTTCTTACAAGCTCCTCCGACACGACCATTCTATGCTAGGAAACTTATTCTCAACATCTCTGGTACACTATTACACCATATCGACACAATTTCCATGATCGACACTGATACCTTATCGAAGCAATTCTTCTCAAAGATGTTGGTACAATATTTTCTCCATCAATTCATCCAATATTTTCATCCCCCTAAACTAAGCCATACTTCCTTAAACTCTCATGATGTCTCCCATTATCGTATATTTTTTAGATTATGACTTTCCTCCTAACATTGGAACCAATAGCTCCTTAGGAACTAAAAAAGGTTTTCATTGGCACAATCATCTTTAACCTTCCAATGTTGTTCCAAAGACTAATAATTCACATGAATACATAAACTAATGAGTTATTTTCACTTTCATGTCACCTTTTATTATTGGTTTTATCATATTGATGATGAACATGTCTATCGTATATTAAGACATGCCACCTTATAAGAAACCTACAATTAAATCTCTCACGATGGAGGCCTCTGCAAGCAAAATACAAAATAAAGAAGAGTGTGGGGCTATCTACAACGACACCACAAAATTCACAAAGAAGAGGAATTCACTCTAATGGGGTGAAGTTTTCCAAATTTATAAGAAACATAACTTCCCCATAGAGGTAGAAGATGAATATGAAGTCAAGGTCTTCAAGAACATCTGAAAGTTGGGGTTACCTAGGGTAGCATCTCAAGTAGAATTATTTCCTTTTGTGGATTTGATATCGTGGACCATTCAACATATATACCTTGATAACATATATATCCTCAATTCCAAAGGGAAAACCATAGTGTCATCTCAGGCTTAAGACATAGCCTAGTACTATCATTTAGAAAGAGGTAGTTTATCATTGGATGATGAATTGATCACGATATCCATGCACAAGGTGAATGATTTATTCAAAATATAGTACAATATTGAAAAGGATTTTAAACTAAGACCCTCACGTGAATATCCCACCAGTTCATTGAGGACACCATACCGACATGTTATAGTGATGTTATGTAGGTTATACGGGGAACCTGATGCATCAAATTTTACATTATCCATGATTCCCCTAATTTACTAGGGCACTCACACTAGATCATCCTTCAATTGGGATGATATTCCATTATCATATTTAGAAGACTCCATCATAACTATCAAGGAGACCTTCCTCAACGATATCCTCAACCTTCACCTATCATCCTACTAGTTGGATAGGGCATGCATTTGCCATAAATATCCTAAGATGGGCTAAGCGTGGTAGCATACCGACCCTCCCATACATATCTAATGAAAAGTAATCTCAGAGAAAAATTACACGACCAATTATCACAGATCTTTGATTACTTCTTGGCACCACTTTACAAGTTCATCTTTGACTCACCCACTACATGCATGACTAAAAAAGATTTATCAATAGTCCGGAAAATTGGATATTGGTATCTCATGGAACATGCGACAAACATAAGAGTATATGGAGCCATCAAAACTCCTCATCTACTCCAAAGTCTTATACCCGACAAGTTGGTATTGTAGGAGATCACATATCAAATTGTGATCCATGGAGTCGGGGAAACACTCTATTGACATAAGAAGGAAATTTGGTCGCCTTTACCATTATGGTTTGGATCATACTCCTTCGAAGGAATCAAGCAAGATCAAGATAAAGTAGACACATTATTATCTTTCCACTTTGGGGAAGAAAGGTTCCAAAGACATGACCGAAAGGAAGTAGTCAAAGAATATTGCAAAAGAACATAGACACAACTGGGAATACACTTCATCCATGTGGGCAGAGGAAGAGGTCCATTGTGGTGCCTAAACATAATGTTTAAGTTATTTCCAAGAGGTAGAGAAAACCTTTGGGTAGGATATCTGATGAATAAAAATCTCGAGAGGAGGCACAAAAGAGAGATGCATAAGAGGCAACAATGAAAGTGGTAGCCACAAAAACAAATGCACTTTTTGAATCAATAGAGGGAGAGGAGACACGGGTAGACAAGAAAATAAGAAAAAAAGAGAAAATCCAAAAGAAGAAAGAAGATGTTTCTGAGAAGAAGTGAAAGAAGGAGGAAGCCAAGGAAAAAGAACAAGTCGATGTAACAATAACAACAAAATAAGAATTGAAAGTATTAGTAGTTGAGGTAGAAGCAAGAGAAACCACTGAGAAGGAAACACCAATAGAGAAAAGGTAAGTTGATGAGGCTGCAATGAAAGTGGTTGAATAAGAGCATATAAAGATGGACAAAGAAGTGATAAACAATGATTCTTCTATGATGGACACCGATATACCTATATCATCAGAAAATATTCCCCTTTATGGAGGTCACCTCACAACCTGTGAACTCATGTTGAGGCTTCACACTCCTTACAAGCCCAACAAGTTGGTGAACTTTAAAAATTTCAGATTCGACAAAGCCACTGGAAGAATTGTGCAACAATAGAACATGAAGATCCCAGTTACCAAAGGCAACCCATTCTCAATCATCATAGAGACTATGGTAACAAAGGATGTTATCAATGACCCTCTTTACATAGCATTAGACAACACTGCCTTCATTGTCTCCAAGGAACAAAACCTCAAAATTTTGTTTCATCAAAATGAAGAAAATGAGGTAAGAATTAAAGAGTTCGAAGAGAAACATAGGAGCAAAAAGAAAGATGAAGGAGGCCTCATCTAATTAAATCCATGTGCCTAAAAGGTAAGAGCATAGCTCAAGGAGACTGCTACATATATGTATTCTCATCTTTAGGTTTTCTAGCAACTCGGAGTAGAAATAATATATCCATATAACCATGTGCAAGCCAAGAACATCTAGTTCACCACCATACAGGAATCCTTAAATGATATGAAATGATGGATTGCTAAGAAATTGGATTCTCCAGCCGAGATACCTCATGCCCTAAAAGGAGAAAGAAGGATTGACTATAATTCCCTTTATCGATGCATGTAGGTCTATGAAAGAGTTGAAAATGAAACGAAAAGCTTCCTTGCAATATGTGCACAACTCCACAAATCTACACATGTCTCAACACATAAGGGATGTGTTCCTCCCATCAAAGAGCTCATGAAAATTGTTATGGAAGAGTATATATTTGAAAGTATTCAACAAAATATGAATCAAATATTGATAGATCTCAAACATCTATTAAGGTAACCATATTATTAATGGACGAACACCTCGTCCAACCAACCAAGGTTCAAAATATGATCCAAGAATTCATGGACACTCTGATGACGGACATGAAGAACCTCACCAACAACTCATCTACCGATGTATCCTATGTATAGGAGCTATTATACTGCAAACTCATATCAATCGAAGTACAATACCAAGTTTGGGCAACATATGTGAGGGATAAAGACACTTGAATAAGACGAAATAGAAAATTTGAATATTCTCACAACTTCCTTCTATTTTGTCTTTTTTCCAATTGCTATCAACTTTGTCCTATTATAACACCTATCAATGACAATTGAGAAGGGGAAGTTGAAGAGACTTATAAGTGCCTCTTGTTTAGTTCAATAATGCACTTTCAATAGTTACTTAAACAACTATAAGGAAAGGAAGAGGACCATTTTGAAAAGGGCTCTTCAAGCATTGTGTATTCACAAACTATTTTTAGGATTAATATTGAGAAGCCCTCAGGGCCATTTCGTTGGAGAGAAGGACTCTTGTAGATGATAGTTTCTACAAACTATTTTCAAGAAACTATTTTTTGTTTACATGTGATTTAAGAATTCCCTTTTTCTTATATATTGTTATGCAAATCAAAATCGTTATTGCATATTTTCTTATTCTTTCTTAAGCTTTGTCTTGAGATGATGAGTTGCTTATGTATGCAATTTTATGACTTGAACTAATTTGGTTATGAAATATGCATGCATGTGTCATATAACATTGTTGTCTCTTAACATTTACATGGGATAAGTCATTTGTAAGGATTTGTTTCATTAATAATTGCTCATTCCATTACCATAGTTTCCCCTATCTAGGATATGGTAGATTAGATTTTATTTCTGCACTTAGTTAGATTGCATTTTCATTATCATTGCATTCATAACCATCCAATAATCCCTCAAACCCAATAATAGCAATCGGACTAGAATCTAGATGGGTCTCCTAAACTAAATGGTACATAGTCTAATTGAGACTATGTGTCGGGGAGTAACCCTTACTATTGAAGGGTAATTTTTTCGCATCAATAGAATTGGAAATAGAAGGAGGGCCTCATTTGTATGGCTAGCATAATTTTTTGACAAACACCCAACCAATCCTATGATAATATTCCTATCTAATAAAACTTGCCACATTTCTCTTTCAAATAGGAAATTACTTTTGAATATTCAAATACCACATCTGAAAGTGTTTCTCACAGCCTTGAAAACCATATTGAAGTTTGGTATCACATCCCTAACGAGGAGTTTGATAAAAATTGATGCATCACTCGCTCATAAAAGAAGTTACTTGACCAACCAACCATAGCTTTAACACTCCCTAGGAGTATATTTACCCATCTAACATGATCCTAGAATTAGGACAACATCTGTGTTGATTCCATAGAGTATTTGATTGAAACCGCTCTGTGGGAACTACCCATACCTTTGGACCAAATACCTCTCACACCTCATGGTCCTAATCCTCCTGGTTCCAAAAACAAATTTGATAGTGAACATTAAATATCTTCTTCTAACAATAATAAGGGTGAGAACCAGAATAAAATTCCACCATTGATGTCCTAATGAGGTTTGAATTTGACTAGTCGTATGCATGAACTACCCAAATATCTAGAGAGACTTCTCCTTAAGTTTGAACTAGACAAATATTTTTCACTTGAATACCACATAAATAATTACCTTCTAGCCACTCATATCCTTGAAATTCATTATGAAGATTTGGTTTATAGAAACTTCCTCTACACCTTCGAGAACAAGGCTTCCACATGGTATTTTAAATTACTGGATGGTTGTATAAACTGCTAGAATGATTTCAAAAAATACTTGTTCATAAATTTTAGGGATGAGAAAACTCGCATGGCCTTATTCAAGGAACTAGTGGCCTTAGGTAAGGAAAATAAGTAGAAGGTAAAGGAAATTAATCAACACTTCACTACTATCCTCAATAACTTCACTGTTGAAACTACTCCTCTAGAACCCTTGGTTGTAGAATATTATGCTTCATCATTGCATCCCTCTATAAGCATGTTCATTAAGCGTGTTAGAAAAAAAACATTATCTTAAAATTTCAATGAAGATAAAGAGGTGAGAAAGAACTACTTTCTTTAGGCAACCACCCTGCATCCAAAGAGACCAAATCATCTGGGAATAAACACTTACTCTTGACAAAACCTTCTGAGAAAGATCCCAAGGATATATAAAGTGTGGTTAAGTTGGTGAATAAGATATCCAACGAAGTATTTGACCTCAATAAAAATGTTGGTGTAGGCTCTTCAAAGACGAAACCTTTCTGTCCATTCTTCAAGAAAAATGACAACCTGCCAAAGCCACCAGAAACCTAGTGTCTTACATTACATGTCGATGATTTTGGCATGGATAATTTATGTTCATATCACAAGAGTAACCATTATGGGAAAACCTATCCTTAATGGATCAACTCCATGACCTTAGTCATCAACCAATTGTTGGATCAACAAGAAACCAATGATGACCAGGCCAAGGAAATGAAAAGGTAAGAAACCATGGAGGATGCCACTTAGGAGTCAGCCATGTTTCTATGGGATTGGTGTATATATTCATATGAGGAATATATTACAGAGGTCTTCATGATGGATACAAAGGTCACAAAATATGAAACCAAAGGTTACAATATGTGCAACAAAAGGGATACTACCTAGAACTCCTCTACCCTAAAAAAGTGTAACTCCTCCTAGGTAAATAACTTCCCCCACTCCTCCTCAGAAAAAAATCACTTCAACCCCAACAATAGACAACAATAAACCCAACATTACACCAATAAGAAAAACCCCAAGAAAATTTGAATGTCATGCTTTTGAATACAACGTTATGGAAGATCTGAAGAATACCAAACCTAACATCTCCCTATATGATATATGCACACTCCCCCAACAATGTGATATGATTCCTAACACATTTAACCCCAACTACCTTCATAAGAAGACCATTATTGTGATATAAAACACTTCTAAACTTGTTTAAGCAAAGGTATAAAGGAAATTTGAAACTAAATATGCCATAAATGCAACAAGTATAGCATAACATTCTAGGTCCTAGGTCCTTCCCTTTCTGCTAACATTCAAAATTTTTAATTTTGATGTACACAATTTTTTAGCAAACTCTTATGCTTCCTCTAATATCATGCCTTACTCAGTTTGCAAAAAAATAAATGTTGTTCTGGAGAAGAGTACTACTAGGATCATACAATTAGATAGATCATATGTTAAGGTGGGAGGTGAGGTCAAGGATGTTATGATTAGGTTCGATTATGATCCTAGAGTCCATAAGGTCATTGATATTGTCATTGTTGATATCCTTGAAAGTTATGGTTTACTGCTAAGAAGAGACTCATTTGCAAAACTTCAAGGCTTTTTCTCTACAGAATGTACCCACTTGTTGCTTTCATATAAGGGTAAGCCCAATCAGATCAGGGTTAAAAAAGAGGCACATATTAAACATATTGTTATCACTGAAATTTCGTCTACACATGGCGACAAGAACTCCACATCATCAAAACAGCAATGAAGTCATTCATGGCACTGAATTAAGTTCACAGCATTCTAGAAGGGTAAAAAACTATACAAAGTAACCAAAAATTGAAGGGCACTTTACAGCAGCTTGGTGCGCGCGCATATGCGCGGGACAAAAATGTGTTTCTGGCGCATGCGCGCCCCGACGCACGCCTGTCAACACAAAAAGCCGCGCATCTGCTAATACGGCGCATTAATTGCTTAAGTCGGCCTCCCGACCGCCAATGGACCGCCCCCCAAGATGATTTGACCTTCAGATCAGGGTCGGCTCTGCAAATTCGGCGAATTAATGG
>ML783481.1:361813-377538 GCA_009831015.1 Picea engelmannii | reverse complement strand
GGACCGGCCCCCAAGATGATTTGACCTTCAGATCAGGGTCGGCTCTGCAAATTCGGCGAATTAATGGCTTAAGTGAACCCTAAACAAGTCTGTGTTTACACCGGAAGTTGGTTACGTGACCGCCTGGAAAATGCTATAAATAGTCGTGAAGAGTCATTGTTTTAGCAGAGAATTCAAAGCAATGTTACGCTGTCCAGATGATTCATAGCTCAGTCTTTGACAAGCAATCCATCAGCGGCCTAACCCAGAGTTCTTTCATCACTCAGTTCAGTTCTATTCATTTTGTAAGGAAAGCATTGTGTTGAGGGCTCCGAAGGACCTTCCGCTGGAGGGAGAGGGAACCCCTATCTCTGTCTTCAGCGTGTGCTCTGGTTTCGCTAATAGATCAAGCCTTGAAACCATTGATGACTCCCTTGTCTCACGTTTGATGTTTTTGTTTATTTTCGAATTGTTATTTGCTTTCAGTTGTTAGATAGATTGTATTCTGTTTTGTTTTCTGTTAACCCTTTTTGCTCTACAACATCCTGTTCTGCCTTGCCAAGCCCAACAGGGCATGCTAGTGCTCCCATTTTTGCTCTCCCGGCGACGATTCGGGCACGAACACATATGATAACAAAGCTTGAAGGTAAGAATGATCCCATTAGTTTTACTCATAATTATTTTGGAAATTACTTTTTAGAGGTTGACCATGGTTTCTATGAAGCACAACCATCCTCAATCCAATTAGACATCTAGTTTGAACTCCTTCATTGCACTTGGACTGAAGCTAATGATTGTAATATAGAAGAAGTAGACATTTTTTTTCTTTACTAACTCAATCTTAGGTACTAACATTTGGACTTTGTTTTTCGATGGCCTTAGGCCTTATGAAGGATCTGGGGTAGGAAGCATTCTCATCGATCTTGATAAACGTAATTTTTTTATATCCTGTCATTTATAGTTCGAATGCACCAATAATATGATTGAATATGATGCCTTTATCCAAGGCCTGAAAAAGGCCATCGACCTTAAAGTAAAATGCCTTCGAGTCTTTGATGATTTGAAGATAATTGTGAGGCAAGTAAAAACCACTATTCAATGTTTGTCTCTGCATTTGAAAAGTTACCAACCTAAGGTATGGAACTTGATCAATTCTTTCGACACATTTAATATCAATGCTATACCTTGGTCTCGAAACATTGTTGATGATACTTTAGCCAATGTAGCTTCTAGATTCACACCCTTGAATAATGGTTTTAATGTCGAAATCCTTTTGAAGCCTTCCATACCGAAAAAGTCACAAATTGGAGAGTATTCAACGATGATTCTTAGATTATGTATTTCCTTACCAGTGATAACGTATTCCAATATTCAAAGATGGATGATGAAGTGCATGAACAAAATCTATAGACTATGTTTAGAATGTCCATGAATCCAAAGATGGAAAACTCCACTATGATGCATGCTCTAGTGAATTGAGGCACTCTTGAATAGCCCAAGTTCATCAATTTAGGCACGCATTATTCAAAGGAGAAGAAACAAACGTTCACACCAGTGTTTAAGAAATGTCAAGATGTATTCACTTGGACTTACACCCACATTATTCATCACATAATTCCTATCAAAGAGGGTTTCAAACCATTTTAGAAGAAGCTAAGGAAGGTACATTTGAGTATTGAACCACTAATTTAGAAGGAGTTAAAGAAGCTTCAAGATTCTCGGATTATCTTTAAATTTTGTCATTCTACTTGTGTGTCCAATATGGTACCTATTAGGAAGAAGTCATGGGACATCACACTAAGTGTTGATTGTAGAAATTTAAATCAAGCCTTTGACAAGGAAAATTACCATGTTCCCCCAATGGAACATATATTACAACTCGTCTCTAGATCTAAAATTTTCTCTCTTTTGGACGACTTATTTGGATATAACTAGGTTCTTGTAGTAGAACCAGATCGATTAAATACCACTTTCAAGACTAAGTAGGGAGTGATTGCATATCATAGAATGTTCTTCAACCTAATCAAAACTAGTTCTACCTTTCAGAGGGAAATGTATGTAGAATTTAAAGGTCTAATCAGTCAGAACATTGTGATTTACATCAATGATCATGTTACAGTCTATTCAAAGCAAAGAGATGATCACTCACAACATCTAGAACAAATTTTTGAAAGGTGTAGAAAATATGGTATTTCTATAAACCCCAAGAAAAACATCTTTGTTGTTTCAGAAGGTAAAATATTGGGACATATTATTTCTAATGATTGGATTTATGTTGAACCAGAACAGACCAAAGCCATCATACAGATCCCACTTTCACATAGTAAAAATACTACGCAGTCATTTTTCGTGAAAATAAATTATGTGTGGAGATTTGTTCGTGATTTTTTCGAAACAATTATATCCATTTAACTCATTATAAAGAACAATGTTCAATTGAAATGGATTTTTTTTGAAAAGGAGTCCTTTAAGAAGATCAAGGA
This sequence comes from Picea engelmannii, assembly GCA_009831015.1. Lineage (NCBI taxonomy): Eukaryota > Viridiplantae > Streptophyta > Pinopsida > Pinales > Pinaceae > Picea > Picea engelmannii. The sequence continues at coordinate 375,076 of ML783481.1, read as the reverse complement.
TTCCATAGCGACTACACCTACTTTTAAAAGTCCATAATTCACGAAATATTTTTTGTTGTACACTTTCTCTTAAGATCATTCTCTTGAAACAATACTCATTCAAAAGGATCAACAAGAGAATGAATGCCCCATAGAATTTATGAGCACTGGACTACAAGGTGACGAACTAAATTATCCACTCGTGGACAAGCAAGATTTTGATGTCCATAAAGCTATTAAACAATTTGTACCTTATATACTGATAAAACTCACCAAGGTGATCATCCCTCACCGGAAGGTTTGATCTCTCTTTGCACAAATGGAATTGGGTGAGAAACGTTTGTGAAAAAGGTCAAGTTTTATGATTGAATACTGGATACATTCAATATCTAGAGTGCTTTCCTATATAACAGACAAATACATTGTTCGTTGTGTATTTGACAGATGGAAGTATGTTCGTAGAGTGATTGAGTATCAAGACTATTTTTCAAGGTAGTCAAGAATTGTTGATCCTACAAATACATCATTGATAGTCAAGAACAATTGTTTCTTAAATGGATTGAGTGGTAGCTCAAAGTTGATGGTTGAGAAAGAGCATAATGTATGATATTTCAAAGTGAATACAGAGGTCGATGAAGACCATACCAAATAGACATCAAAGTTAAAAAATGTGTTTATTTTGATTTCAATATTGTTTTCAAATAAAGTAAGTATTAAGGGGGGGTGTTGGAGATAATGCCTCGATTATTGTTGTGAGTTGTTAAACATCTGTTAAGATATTCTCTCAACCTCCTAATTTAGAAATTAATTAGATCTCCAAAACTGTATATAATTGAGCTATTATTGTGTATAAGATATCACAATTTATAATAGACTAGATTTTATATGTGAACAATGTATTTTCATGTAAAATATTATTATAATAACTATCTAATATTTATTAGATATGTACCTTAACTAAATCAGATAATAAAATTCTATAATACAATTACTTGAAAAAAATAAAAGAAAGAAAATTATTTTAATATAATTTTTAACTTTAAGTATATATTTCTCAATAAATTTTTTTAGTTTTTTTTTTCATCTTTCTTATATTTGAACTTATATTTTTGTTTAAATTTTTTTATTTTTTTTTATCTTTGGTATATTTGAACTTATATTTTTGTTTAAAAGTTTAACAAGTCCTGATTTTTTACATTTCTTTTCTTTTATTTTTGTCTTTCTTATGTTTAAAAGTTTAACAAGTCGTTATTTTTAACCTTTCCTATATTTTTGTCTTTCTTGTATGTTGAAAAGTTTTACTAGTGATGGTATTTTTGAATGTAAAGTATTATCTGGAATCCAACACACCGGTCATTAAAGTTAAATAAAATACCTAAAAATTCACAAAATAGTTTAAACAGTAAAATTTGATGAATAATTATGTTTTCAAATTCTTAGGGATCGATCAATTGATTTGTTTGAATTTTCGAAAGCAGTTGGATCATTTTGAAATGGTCACGGGCGGAGCTCCTCCCTATACAAAGGAGTATGTCTAACTATGATAAAACTATACCTTTACTCATATCCTTGATAAACCTGTATCATTAACTCAGATATTTGGCTGAATCTAATTTAGAAAGCTGACCGAAATTAAAGACTCTATGAATGCCCTAAATGCTAGCAAAGCTAAATGCTAGAACTAGACTGGTAAGGGTTGTAGTTAGGGAGCTTATTGGATATTTTGTTACCTTCATGAGATCCCGCGAGCCCTTCTAAGTTCTGTACGATCAATTTCTGAAGCTCTTCTCCGTCCCAAATAGGACAGACAAGTAAACTAATCAGTATACAGAGGATGCATCCGATGATTATCCTGGACAGTCGTCGATATGCAGATTCAAAAAAGTTGTCAACGCGATATCCATAGATGCCATGAAACTGAAGGTGAGAATGAAGATCAGAACTCCATAATCGTATCTAGCTTTGATTTTGGGAAAATCCGTGCAAATGTTGATGCTATACCTGCAATTATGCACTATAAACTTGATTAACTTATGAATTTAAGTAAATTCTGTAAGAATAGAACATTTTTATTATTGTCACATGATACCGTTGTTGGTTTATGTTGTTGCTGCAACAAATCTTTCAACATTCTTCTCATCCAAACTACTTGACAAGTTGTACTTGTAGCTGCGACGTACTATGTTTTGTTGAAGAAAGAGTCACAATGTGATGCTTCATTGATGCCCGTGATACCATACTTGTTCCAAAATGAAATGTGTACCTAGAGGTATTTTTCTTGTCATTTGTGTTGCCTCCACAATCATTATTAGTGTATGCAGTAAGTCTGAAATCTTTTGAAGTAGAATATCTAATACCAAAATCTTTTGTCCTATTCACATATCTCATGATTCTCTTTCTTTCCTTCCATTGTGATTCTTTTGGAGTTTTCATGAACCTTGAAATTATGCTTACTCCATACATAATATAGGCTTGTCGTTGTTAGATACATAAGACTGTCTACGAGTCTTTTAAATAGTGTGGGATCCACCTTGGAGCCTTTATCTTGCTTGCTTAACTTCAATCACGTTATGAGAGGTGTTGGGGCTGATTTTGAATTTATCATATTGAATCTTCTCAAAATTTCATGCGAATACTTCGAGTGTGAGATAAATATACCATTTTTGGAATCGTGAACTTTTATTCCTAGAAAATATCGCATTAGGTCCAAATCAATCATTTCAAATTGATTCTTCATGACTCACTTGAATTCTGCTATGACAAAATCTCCTCTAAAAATAAAATCATCTACATATAAGAAAAAAATCAACATATTACGTTGTTGATTTGATTTGATGTACAATGTTGGCTTATTTTCACTTCTGTGAAATCCATTCTATGTAATATAGGAATTTATTCGATTGTTGGGAGCTTTCTTTAATCCATACAGTGTTTTCTTCAATATGTACACTTTGTTTCTTCAATATGTACACTTTGATTTATTGTCCTGGAACATCGTAACCTTGTGGTTGTTCCACATACACTTCTTCTTCTAAGTTTTCATTCAAAAATGTTGAATTGACATCCATCTGACAAAATTGGCACTTGTAGTGCACGTCAATTACTAACACAGTTCTAACTGTGTCCATGCACGCAACTGGTGCAAGTGTTTCATTGAAGTCAATTCCAAGTTGTTGTGTAAAACCTCTTGCGACTAATCTTTCTTTGTGCTTCTCCACATTTCCTTTCGAATCTTGCTTGGTTTTATAAATCCACTTGGCACTTATCACATCCTTATCTTCAGGTACATTCAATTTCCATGTCTGATTGTTCTCTATGCATTTGATTTCTTCTTCCATGGCTTCTTCTCATACATTATTGTTGATAGCTTCTTCAAATGTTAATTGATCATCTATTTGTGCAAACAAATCAAAAACTGAAAATGAATTCGCTGTGTCTTCATTATAGATGTCGCGTGGACTTGATGTATTTCTTGGTAACAAACTTGCTAAAATTGGATATGGAGATATAAAACTACTCAGATTGTTTGTTGATGTTTGTTGTGCTCTATGTGTAGCTCTTCTTACTGGAGTATTATGCGTTGTGATTTGTGTCGCATTGCGAGATATAGAAGGAACTACGCACTGACTTGTACATGGCATTTGAACCATTTCATCTTATGTGTCATCATGCTCCATTGCATCAATAATTGTTACTGTCCTTGCTATGCTTCCATCCCATGCTTCATTCTCCACTAACTGAACATAACAACTGATTATGACTTTTCTTGCAATAGGATCATAGAACTTGTATCATTTTGTTTCTTCAAAATACCCTACAAATACACATTTTTGTCCTTTGTTGTCCAACTACTTTCTCATCTCATCTCAAACATGTGCGTATGCGACACAACCAAAAAAAATTAAGTGTGCCACATTATGCTTTAATCCTATCTAGGATTCTTGAGGGACTTTGATATTCACACTCTTTGTCAGACATCTATTCAAGATGTATACTGCAGTTGTTATTGCCTCATGCCAATACTCATTTGAAAAATGTTTGGCTACCAACATAATGTGTGTCATTTCCATGATGGTTCTATTCTTTCTCTCTGTGACACCATTCTATTGTGGTGTATATCGCGCAGAAAATTGCTAGTAGATTCCATGAAGTTTACAAAAGTTCTAAAATTTTCTTGAGATATATGTCCTCCTCTGTCAATTCTTAGACACTTGATTTAATAACCACTCTGCTTCTCCACTAGTGATTTAAACCGCTGAAAAAAACCCAATGTGTAAGATTTATGCTTTAGAAAATAAATCCATGTCTTTCTTGAGAAATCATCAATAAATGTCAGAAAATAAATACTATCTCCTATAGATAGAGTTTGCATTGGTCCACAAATATGTGAATGTACTATTTATAGTTGAGCTTTTTCTCTATAAGACTTTCCAACTGGAAATGATTCTCTATATTGTTTTTCAAATATGCAACCTTCACATATCCTTTATGGTTTTTCAGTCAATGGATAACCTTTTACCATATCCTTTGTGTGTAGTAGCTTTATACCTCCAAAGTTCAAATGTGAAAATTTGAAATTCAATAACCAAGAATCATCCTATACTTCAGATTAGAATCTTTCCTTCATTTCTGCATCACTTTCTCTTTTCTTGTTACTGCGCACTATTTTCTTCAACTGCACACACTTTTTGTTATAAATGTAGTGTCTAACTGCGCATCTTTTTCTTTACCAACAACTAGCGTTGTATTCTTATTCTTGATTGGATTCAATGTCAATGAGAAAATTATGTTACTTTTCATTTGGATTCTTCCAATAAGTTGATTGCCTGGGAATTTATCCATAATCACATAGTGATTATCCTCCATGTAGATTATGTATCCTTTTTGTAACAATTTTCCTGTGCTCATCAAATTATGATTCAGACCAGAAGCATAGTATACATCATGCATAAACTTTTATTTTCCTTGCTTAGTTAAAATGTTTATACTTCCTTTTCCTAAGACAATGACTTGGATATCTATTCCAAGTGTAACCTTGGTTTGGACTAACTTATCCAAACTAGAAAACAATACTAGGTTTCCTGGCATGTGTTTACAATCTAAATACCATATGTCACATGGGCTTGCTTGAGGAACATTGCATTCAAGTGGCGAGACTATAGGAATTACCTCAACACGCGCCATAAACATAGGATTGGTTTAGTTATTTGCATTGTTTGACAGATCTTGACCTTGCTTGTTATGATTATATTGTCTCTTTCTGTACTCATATGTATAATGTCCATACATTTTACAGTAATGACATTGAATGTTTGATTTGTCAGTTCTCTAACCACTTGGCTGACTGGTATTTGGGTTTTGACCTCTTCGACAAGTATTTCGAGGACTGCTACTGTGTCCACCTATGAAATAACTTCTCCCCCTTCCTCTAGAATTAACTCTCCCCCTTCCTCTTCTACGACTTATAGATGACTGCGTGGAAAATGCATTCTCTAATGACATACTTGAACTATTTAATTTGTGTTCATGATTAATGAGGGAATCTTGCAGTTCATCTAGATTAAATTGATTCGAGTCTTTGCTCTCTTGTAGAGTCACAATAAGGGTATCAAACTTAGGAGGAAGACTCCTAAGTACCTTTTCAACAACTTTTATGTCTTTTATGGTTTCACCATGAGACTTAATTTGATTTATCAGGCCAATGACATGGGTATAAAATGAATCTACTGTATGTATATCTTTTATTGATAGAATTTCAAAATCTCTTCCAAGAATTTGTAGTTTTAAAGTCTTTACTTTGTCCATACCTTGATAAGAGGTTTGCAATATGTCCAAGTATTCCTTGGATTTCTTTGTTGATGCTACTCTTGGGCGTATGCTCTCATGCATGGCTTGATGTATGTAAAACATCACATTTCCATCTTTCTTTCTTTGATCTTCCAAGACATCATTCTCAACTTGTGTGAGAGCATTGTATGCTTCCTTATCTACTGGTTCCACATAATCATTTTCAACTACCTCTCATACATATTGACATTAGAACAATGCCTTCATGGTAAAGGACCACATCTCATAATTCTTTCTTGTAAAAGAGGAAGGTTGCAAATTTGAAGTAGAAGCCATATTTCACCTTTCAACAGAGTTTTTGCTCTTGAACTTATTATGATAGAACCTTCTCTTGATCAACCGGTTCTCATACCAGATCCAACATTTGCAGCGCATAGACTATTCTGCGTAGCACAACTTCAAATAGTGTGTGCCACAAGGGTTTCGTCGCTAAACTCTGAGGACTTATTGCGTAGTGGAAAGCCTACTAGATTTTAGTGCGCACTTTCAGAAAACACATAATAAAATGATATAAGGATGTAGAATAACATAGTGCCATGCTTAGCATAAAAACTCAAAAATACTAATGAAAATTCTCAACACAAAAATACTTGATATTAATAACTTCGGCACAATGCACAAATACAAAATACAATAACTAAGATGAGCTTTGGCTCCAATGGCTTCATTGACTTTTGTAACTTACAATCGTACAGACACTAAGCTTGTGCTATGAGACTTCTTCTCCTCCTCAGCTGTTGTTTCACGACTTTGTTCTCTTTACCTCTTTCCATCTACTTCCTACTAACTTATATGGACTCCAACTGAAACTTCATGTAGAAGTAAAAATTGACTCAACATGGAGTGATCTTCAACTACTTAACTAAACTAGAGAAGATAAAGATGCTGACTTAGACTTAGTTTGAATAAAAGTATGACTTTGCATTTGCATAGAGACTCAATGACAATTCGGCTGACAAATTGAGACAAATCGACGATCTGAAATCACATCCACTTGTAATTACTATTTCCAATACTTTTGGCAACTGGAAACTTCTTATAGAGCAACACCTGCAAATTTATAAGATCTTGTGGCAACCGCAAACTTCTTATACAGTATGAGCCGTAAATGTATAATATATCGGGTACATGCTTTTGGCAACAGGAAACTTCGTATACAGCATCACCTTCAATTATACCTACAAGAAGGTTGAACATTTGCGCGAAAAAGTTAATGCGAGTTACTACTAATTAGAATAAAGAAATTGCCGAAGAGGGTCGCATGTTAAATTTATTCCCCTACAAAGCTAACCGTACCAATGGGAATGGCTATTTCATTTTATCACCTGAAAGATTTAAAAGCACTTATCCATTCCAGACCCGGTTTTTCAAGAAAATCCGGTGCTCCATCTGTCAAATGTATTAGGTTTAGCCTTGTCGACTTTATCCGGTTTCTACGTCCGAACAAAAGAAAGGAGATATTCTTATTGCAAGGGTTGCTGATTGATCGACTAATCCTTATTGAAACAAGTAGATCACTCGAAGAGACACTGTACAAAACCAGGGTGTTAAGGAAGATTCTCCACTCGATGGAGAAAATCTACTTTTCAGTGTTATATTGATATGGTGGAAGGTAAAACAACTTTCTAGGATTCCAAGCCATTAAAGTGGGGATCCATGCGGAGGTAAAAGTCAAGGAGTATGAAATATCAAAATAACCAGTCCAAAGTGACTTCCAATTGAGATACCAGGACGTTTTTGCATTCAACAATAAAGTCTTTGAAGGATTACTTGCCAGAATAGGTAACGTGAAAGTGACCTCTATGAAAGCTGCCAGAGTGATATGTTTAATTGATAATGAAGACTGGACCTGTCCTATGATAGGACAGTTCCCCCAAAAAAATCCCCGAGGGCGTCAACAAATTAAATAGTACAGATCCAATCCCCAAATAAACCAATACAAATCCAGTGCCCACTCTTTTAACTATGAAACGATTAAGTGGAACGTGAATGATACTCAATAAAAGGCTTGTACGAATATGCGCATTGTTTTTTTAATAAAATGTTTCTAGTTTAATTTATTAATTTTAATATTTAATTTTTCTCTCCATACACACTCGAAAAGTTTGAGAGTCTAAAAGGGAAAATCTGAAACCAGATACAAGGTCATATAGAACTTAAATCAGAGTCTAAAATGAGAGTGTAAAGAGAAAATCTATTATAGTGTTAAACATAAAACTTAGCAGGTCATACCTTCCATTGCTTATCTTGATTTGGTGAATTTTTTTTTGAGACCTTGATTTTCTTGTTTTGAATTTTTATTCTTTTGTTTCTTGTCTTTTGACTTCGATTTTTTTTTAAGTGTTTGTTCATTTTTTGTTTTTAAGTTTCTAGTTGTTTAATTAGTGTGATGAGTTCATGATTTCTCTTTTTGAAGTAAATATTATTTTTCTTTGTTAACCCATTAAAATATTTCTCCATCTCAATTTCCAACTGTAATTTGTTATTGATGTCTTTATAATTTCCTAGTTAGCCTTTTAATATTAGTGATTTCCTTTGTGAGTTATCTTGATATTCTTCCATTATAAATGATTTCCCACAAATTGGACAAAAACTATTATGATTTTTTAAAATTGTCGTATACTCAAACTCCATTTCACAAAAATGACATTTAGTCCAAACTTTAGATTTATATATCAAATTCTTCAATATATGTCTCATTTATAAATATATATTCTTTTTATTTAAAATAACTTAGTAACTTATGAAAATTCTTTCTTTTAATACCCTCTCTTATTATTTTCCCTTTATAAATATCCTTTATACAAGTTAATTGGGGTTGAATTAATATTACTCCAAAAGACTTAGATCATTAACTTTTTATTTTGGCTTGAACCCCACTTGTAAAAAAGTTGTAAAAAGTTAACATTGTAAATTATTTTTTAATGTTGTAGAGAAATACCATGGACCAATGGTGATCTAGATTTAGGAGCGGAGCAAACTAATTAACAAACTAAATACAATAAACACAACTATAAGAAGAACAACAAAGATATCCAATGAACAATATCTTCTATCGAATAAATGAATTAGGATGAAATTGTAAAACTGCAGAACTGCAATACTAGCTCGATGGTGGTATCTATCTCTGACAAGAGATGTGGCTACTATGTGCATCTGTATCAGCAAAATGATTACAATGAGGCTCCAAAGGCCTTTTTGATATTACTCACGAATGTCAAAACCTTAGACATCCAAAAACCTAACACTCGGAGGTGAAAAAGTTATGTGGGCCCCTATGGGTAAGTTGGTACTTGAGCTTCTCCGGGTTGTAACGTTTGCATACAACCTCCATTTTAGGTACATGATAGCTCGTTGGAAAGGTATTTTAAAGAGCTACACATTATGCTTTCAAACTATGACTCAATCTACAGTTTTCATATGGTGAGCCAAAAAAAACTATTAAGGGCCCCAAAAGATCCCTAGAAGTACACGAAGATGTGTTGAAATGAAAACATACAAAATAAGCCAATTGGATTAGGTGGGAGGACATTAGTATCTACCTATAAGATGTGTGGGGCTTCAAACAACCTCGAAAGTGTAGAACCCACCATTACAAATAAGTACAAAAGAACGTGTTTAACTAAAACTATCAAGAGGAGCTAATTGAAATAGGTGGGTGGCCACCAACATCCACTTGGATCAGTGCTCCCCTATTAGGAAGCAATGGTATCCATTGCGTTGAGCTCCCCCATCAGGTGAGAAAAATTCTGTTGAATTTGGCCCCGGGTAAGCCACTTTCCTTGGTGTAGGAGCTTCCCTCCCTTGAAAAACCGATAAAGTTAGATCCTCTACTGGCAAGTGCCCTTGACCTGTGTGTCCACTATATGATTAGTGGATGCTTGTTCCATGCAGTCAGGGTTGAGCTCTATCAATGTTATCTATTATGTGATCTCTGAGGTGTCCAATAATGGTGGAAAATATGGTCGAATGAAGTCCACATTGAACACTAGGTGCAAGCCAAGGAATTGTGGAGTGTTGAGCTCAAAAGCATTGCTACCCACATCCTTGGTGATAGTGTAAGGCCCATAGAGAATTGGGCAGAGCTTCCAATGGGGACCTTTCAAATGCTCCTTGTACAAATGTAACCAAACTTTGTCTCCAACCTAAAACTAGGGCGATACCCTATGTTGATTATGGTGTTGCTTGTACTTAGAATCAGATTTGTGTAAAATTTCATGGACCTATTGGCAGATGTGTTGAATCCTCTCAATGAATATGGTGACTTTGTCAGTCTCAAAATGAATATGGTAAGAGTCTGTCGGTGTGGTGGCAAGCGGTAGTGCAACATCAATGGGACCCAAGGGTTGGAATCCTAGCCCTGCCTGAAATGGACTATGGTTGGTGGAGATATGGAGATCCCTTTTATAACTGTGTTGAACATAGGGGATACTCTCATCCCATGTATGTGGATTCTTAGATTTGTACATGCATAGGATGTGCACAATCATTTGATTGACGACCTTTATTTGGTTTTCTGTTTGGGGGTGGAAAGCAGTGGATTTAGTGAGTTTGGTGTCCAAAAGTGACCAGAGACTCAACCAAACTATGCTGAGGAACATTTATCCCAGTCGTAGATGATGGTCTGTGGTATCCAAAAATGGACCCACACTCGTTCGAAGAATATCTTGACAGTATATATCTCTTTGATAGTCTTCTTGCAGGCTGTGAATATGGCCATCTTCAAAAACCGATCAACGACCACAAATACATAATCATTGCCTTGCTTGGTGGATGAAAGGCCAGACATGTAATCCATTGATATGGATTCCCAAGGCTTCTTAGGAATAGGAAGAGGGGTGGATAATCCTTTCTTCTTGATGGCAGTGCAAGATATGATATGCTTACTAACGTCATGTCAAAGTTTTAACCAATAAAAATGTTTCTGAAGAATGACCACAATTTTCTCCATTCCAAAATGTCCTTCCATGCGACTGTAGTGGGCTTCCCCAATCAAATTTGCATGCTTGATTGTAGGAACAAAAAGATGAACCATATGGCATAGTAGTCCATCCTGAATGTGAAAATCGGTGACAATCGCGCCTATACCCAAGAGATGATAGGTGGTTGTGAAGTCTAGATCTTGTTGATAAATTTGGGGCTACTCAGATGCCTCGCATCCATAGGAATGGAGCACAGTGGTGTGTCCAGCCACAAGAGGTCGACTAAGGTAGTCAACGCTATGATTTGAGATCCTTGTCTTATACTTGATTTTGATATGGAATTGTTGCAGGTAGGTGGATCACTTATGATGGCGGTCATTCTGCAATTTCCCCTGTGTTTGTATGAACTGCATAGGCTTGTGATCAGTGTGGATGATCATCTCCTTTCCCATAATGTAATGTTTCCATTGACAACATCCTTGTATAATGGAATACATTTCCTTGTCATAGGTGGGGTATTTCCAGAAAGTATTTGAGAGTGTCTCACTATGGTATGCCACCAAATGATCGTGTTGAGTGAGAACTACACCTACAACATAGTCAGATGCATTAGTCTCAATCTCAAATGGTTGTTGCAGATCATGAAATGAGAGTACTGGAGTTGAGCACAAGTGATGCTTTAGATCATCGAATTCTCGTTGTTTTTCCTTATCCCACACAAAATTTTCCCTACCACCACCTTTGGTCACCTCGTTGAGGGCCCATGCAATATGGGATAATCCCAACACAAACCATCGGTAGACTTTTTCTAGTCCCAAGAAGCTCTGAAGATCGATTAATGTGCTCGGGGCTAGCTACACAAAAATGACTTGGATCTAAGCTAGATCAACATTTACCCCATTCTCATCAACAATGTAGCCCAATTATTAGACCATGTTCATGCAAAAGGATCATTTTTCCAAGTTGGCATATAGCTTGTGTTATCGCTGAGTTCTCAAAACATGTTGAATATGCCGCATGTGCTCCTCCTAAGTTCTGCTGAAGATGGGGATGTCATCCAAATATACCACCACAAAAGACTTGGTAAAGGGTCTCAATACATCATCCATCAACCTCATGAAAGTGGTTGGTGCATTTGTTAAGTCAAAGGATATGGACAACCATTCGAAGATACCTTCTTTAGATTTGAAGGTTGTCTTCAATACATCAGTTGGTTCGATGGGAACCTGTTGGTAGCCAAACTTTAGGTCAATCTTGTTGAATAAATTCCCCCCCTTGAGTTGGTCAAGAAGGTCATCAATCCTAGGAATTGGGTACTAGTTCGTGACTCTGATTTTTTTTAAGGCTCTGTAATCAATGCAGAGTAACCAAGTCTTGTCCTTGTTCTGCACCAGTACAATAGGGCTTCTACAAGGGGAGCAGTTGGGTCTGGTGTGCCCATTTTGAAGAAGATATTGGATCTAACACCTGATTTCGTCATTTTCCATGAGCAAGTGATGATAGACTGGTCCATTAGGTAGAGGTGCACCGGGGGTTAGATCAATTGGATGCTTGACTTGGCAGTGCATTGGTACCCCAATGGGTGAGGAGAAGATTCCTTTGTACTCTTCCACGATCCCGTGCACTTGCTTCTGCTAAAAAGAGAGGCTCTGCGTAGAGGCCACATATGTGGCAATGACCTTCTGCTTACTGTGAGAGTGGATCATAGAGAAGACAAACTTCTCGGTCTCTGAAATGACCTTACTACATTTCTTAGAAGACATTAAAGAAATAGCAGTAAGAGGTGCTACTTATGGCATCTTGTACAATTGTCTACCCAAAGTATTAATAACACTTTGGGGTATAGACTCATACACATCATGACACTTCCACATATATGGTGGTCCTAAAATAAAATCACAAACTTCAATGGGAGAAATATCAAGCAATACCTCATCATTGAAAGGCTTGATGGAATAGGGCAAATGACATTGTTGGCTGACAAGAAGATACCTTCCTTGGTGAAACCAGCCGATGGTGTAGGGTTGCGGGTGCGGTGGCATTGGCAGGTCCCGCTGCTTGATGACCTATGTTGAAATCATGTTCATTTGACTACCGCTATCGACAATGAAATGAAAAAGAACCCCTTTTACCCACATCTGTGAGTTAAAGACGCATTTCCCTTCCTCTGGTTCTTTTGGTTCGCTTGGCCAGACTTTGGTGGTAGTGATAGTGGCACTCGGTTCAACATTGATAATCCACTTCCATCCTTTAGTATTTGATTCAGAATCACAATCAACCTCTAACTTGGAATCCTTCATCTTGACCACAAGTGACTGCTTGGAGCGACATTCTTCAGTGTTGTGCTAAGGGATTTTATTGTACTCACACCATTTTCATGTGTCCTTCTTCATATTCTCATTTCCCTTCTTGTCTTATGGATTGGACTGGTTATCCTAAGAGTGACCATCTTTTCTATGTCCCTTGTTGTGTGGGTTGGGGCCTCCTTTTCCCTGCTTCGACTATGAGGAGTTTG
>ML783481.1:342829-360548 GCA_009831015.1 Picea engelmannii | reverse complement strand
GCCCCAAAATGGCCCTAGAAGTACAACAAGATGTGATGACATGAAAACATACAAAATAATCCAATTGGATTAGGTGGAAGGCCACCCGTATCCACCTGGAAGATGTGTAGGGCTTCATAAAACCCCAGAAGTGTAGAACCCACCATTACAAAGAAGTATAGAAGAACGTGTTGAACTAAAATTGTCAAGAGGAGAGAGTTGGAATAGGTGGGTGGCCACCAATATCCACCTAGATCAAATGGTTTTCCAAAATGATAGTTATGTAAACCACCAAAAGTAGAAACAAATATACTCTTTCTTCTTCTTTGTACTTTTTCTTTTAAATTATCGTTTTTTTGTTCTTCCTTTTTCTTTCTTTGTGTTTTTTTTTTCTTCTTCTTGATATCGGGTACTAACTTACTTTAATTTTTTGGCAGTGGAAGGATTATTTCTTCAATCGTAATTTTTGATGATTTTCTTTTTAATTGGAAAAGTTCCCTAACATGCTCAATAGACTCAATTTCTCAGATAAACGATGAAATATGGGGTAGGCCAAAAGCCTGATCAAGACTTGCTCTGATACCAAATGAAGTGGATTTGGTGGTCCACTTCATGAGAACATCATGAACAAATAACATAATTCCATATAACCATAATAAATAATATTTATTTACTATTGATTTTTCATATTTACTTGACATCATATGAAATACAATATGTGTATAAAACTACATGTGGGGAATGATACGTCATAATCTTTTCAAAGGCCATGAATTATCATTGACTTATAATTTACATTATAATTCTTATTTTAATAATAACAAACCTCTAACATATTATTAAATAATAAGAATTTTAATATGCTAGGTATATTACAACGGTGGCATTATTAAATGTGTTAATTTCCTTAATGGGGATTGGGAAACATTAATTTTTAATTCCTGGAGGGTAGTTGGTTATGGCTATTGGGTGAAACCATGAAAATGGGTTACACTTTTGCTTGTTTTATGAGAAAAAAAATTGTATTTTCACAAGTTCTTCAACTTTTGGCAAACAAAAGTATTTTGTTTATTTATAATTTCACTTTACAATAAAAACAAAACTTGTGAAGAATTGTGTTATCTTTCCAATGACTATTTTTCAAATTTTATTTATCGTGATTTGATATGTCAATTTGACAATTGTTTAACAGTATGTTCCTTAAACATGAAAGGAATGATAATGAGTTATTTTTTTCTACAACAATGTATCTATTATTAAACTTATGTTTTTAAGAAACAAAATATACTGCAACAATCTACAGAGACTCTATTTTATTATGACTATAATTTTGAATCTAACAGATGAATATTATAATTTCTAGAATTTTTTGAAGTTGACCAAGCTGAAAATGTTGCAGATTTTAAACACATGTTTTTCTACACCTTGTATCTATCTTGATTTTTACTTAAAACTAAAATTTAAATATACCCTTTTGAAAATAACAGTTTAAGGATTATGAATATAATTTTTTCAATTTTTTTCACTGTATATTTTTAGAGATACTGATATTTCATTTCACCGAATCATAATGTCTGTTGAAAATATTATGTAGTGTTTTTTTTTTTTAATTAAATAAAAATAGATAAAAATAAAGAAAATGAAAACAAATTATAAGAATTGTAAGTAGATTCAATTTTGGAAACGCTGGTGTCATTTTTGAAACCAAATTCTCAGTATTTGTAGGATTCCACAACCTGCGAAGTTCGATTAAGCTTGGGGCAGTTCTTTGGTTTTAGTTTTCAGTCCCAAATTCCTTTTTTCGGCTAAAATACTCTTTCGGCCGAAAAACTAATATTTCGGCCGAAAGACTAAAATCTAATGGAAACCGTCAAAACTAAAAGGTTTCCAAGGTTTTCGGCCGAAAAACCATTCTTTTGGTCGAAATGTTGTTGAGCGAATTCCGTCAGTCGAAAAAAATGAAAAGACACGTCGTATCGTTTCATTTTGCACCAAATTGTATAAATAGGATTTCGGTCGAACACATTTAACACAATTCATCGGATGGACAGACAGATATAAGCTCGGGGATAGGGATTTCAAAGTATTTCTATTACTGATTGCATTTGTATTCTTTTCTTTATTTATTTCTTCCCTGTGTTCTATAGGCTTAATCAGAAGATCGATATCGATACATGGTGGTTTTCTAGACCACTTAAACAAAGTTTCAAATCATATTTTTGGTTTTTGTTGAATAAGTTAATTGATGTTTTTTCAAGTTTTTATTGGAACACCAATTTATATGTTGAAAGATAAATGTTGAGGATTTTTTCAAGGTGAAGTATTTGTTGAACATATATTATACAGGTAACTATAAAAGTCATGGGAAACAAAAGTTTGCGCAAGCGAAAATATGATCGCACTCGAGATGATACTCGCCAAATCGAGCAAAGGAAAGAGATTTATCGGAGAAAGAAACAAGAACGTGAAAATATTCAATAAACAAATGATGATAATGTCAATAGAGATTTTCGACAAGAAGAAGTTCAACCAGGTATGCATGCACATATGATGATTGAGCACACGACACACATTGGGACTGTATTCAGAAAGTACAGAATTCAAATTTAAAATATTGTAAATTTAATATAATTGATTGTCAAATTGATGTTTTTCAAAATTTACATAAAAAGATTCATCTCATAATGTTGAAGAAGACGTTGAAACCGCAATTGAAGCAGAAGACATTGAAACGAAAATTGAAGCAAAAGGCGAATCACCTATAGGTATGTACATAAATTTAGATTTAATACAAGATGAACACTCAAATATATATAATTTAGTGAATTTATGTTCGTGTTATATTTTTTAAAATAAACTTTAAATTGAAATATGCAGGAGAATCTATTAACATTGATGATGAAATACTAGAAAATGTTGATAATGACAAATTTGGGAAGAAAAAAACTTAGCATTATATAAGATATCGAACTAAGAATATGTATAATACTTTTTTCAAAGATGAATCAGTATCAGTACAATCTCAACTTTTACATTGTCTAATGAAGTCAGGAAAGTTAAAAGAAGCTACATCATTATTGGGTATTCAAAATTCGACAAAGGATACAAAGGTGACATATAATGTCTTTAACAATATAACTAGTGTATTAAAAGATTTTGGAAAATCTCGAAAACAAGATGTCCGTGTTGCACGTAGAGTGATACAAACAACAGTTGTTTCATCTAGCAATATAAAAGATCGTTTGACACGACACATGGAAAAAACAATGGGAACGTCAAGAAAAACATTGCAAACATATTAAATTTTGTTTCCAAATAGATGTAAATGATGAATTGGCTTGTTGGATAATGATTTCTAGACAACCCTACAAAGATAGACTTGCAGAAAATGTTAAAGAATTGGCCCATAATTGTTGGCTGGAAGAATCTTGTGTTTCACCACATACAAGGGATGTGTTGCGATGAAGAATAACACGAAATCAATATGAAGAACATCCAAAACATATATTTCCAATGACACAAATAGAGTTGTTTAATAAGTTCAAAGAAGAGCGCAAAGAAGTTAAAATTTCCATCAATACACTTGTGCAACAAAAACCATGGTTTGTTAGACCCATTACTGTCTGTGACATGTGTTGTTGTCATTATCATGTGGAGTTTGAGTTGTATTACAACACTTTTTTGGATTTTGGTAAAAATTTATGGCCAGGTTCACCTCCTCCTTCCACATTCCGTGTTTTTTATCTGAAATTCTATGTGAAAGAGAAGATGATGATTTATTTTACAAAAAAAAATGTGTTGGTGGAAAGAAATGTGATCGTTGTGGAAATCTAATTTTGTTTCATTCAAAGTATCATATTGATATGAATGATCAATTATTTTCTAATATAAGAGTCTATTGGAAGATATATGAATATATGAGCAGCACGACTCCACATTCTTCAAATGTTATTTCCAAAAAGATTGATTTGAAGGTAGATAATATCAGTGTGATAGAATTTTTGAATAAGTTTGAGGAAGAAATCTATAAATACACCAAGCATTCACATAGAGATTGATGGCAAGATCTACAATTCAAGGAATCCCGTGAAGTGTTTCCACGAGGCACAATTTTTTTTGTAGTTGATTTTGCAGAGAATTACACATTCGCTGCATAAAAATAAATACAGAGAGAATATTATCATTCTGATCAAGTCACAATATTTGTCCACGTTCTATATAGACATTCTCAACGGAGTCTTCCAAACATAGAAAGCAACAACGACAATCGACATGTTATTAAAGAATATCACTTTTATATAAGTGATGATCGAGCACATGACACACATTATGTACAACATTGTTTTGATAAATTTTATGATTCATTGAAAGAATGCGAAATCAGATTCTATCGACATTGGATATGGTCTAATGGGTGTGCGGGTCAGTTCAAATCTGCACGATCATTCTATTGGTTATGCTGTCTTCATAAAAAAATAAACATTACACATTGTTGGAATTTTTTTGAGACAGGTCATGGAAAAGGAGAGCATGACGGTGCAGGGGCATGTATAAAACGAGCACTAAGCCGTGAATGGTGCCGATCAATTTGAATGCACTAAACAAGTTGTTGAATGGTGCAACATGGCGCTAAGCCGTGAATATAATATGTCAATTGATGTGCGCAGGTGTGTCTATGTATAATTGTTACATGTATGTGCAAAGGATATATAAATTTGAACGTGTTCAAATTTATATTCAATCTTCAATCATTTTCTTGAGAAATTTCAAGTTAACAAGTTCTTGTCTTGTGCAGGTTTTTTTGGTATGCTGGAATTCAAGATGTAAATAGATCAATCCCATATGACGTCAGTACAATAACTGGGACAAGAAAAATACATTCAATTAAAACAAAATGTTTTCAAAATGGGTTTGCATTTGATAGACGAAATGACTCTTGTTTTTGTTCAGTTTGCATAGAGGACACAAAATCCATAGATATTTGTGAGAATGAAAATGCAGGATATGTTAAAGATTGGAGACATAATGAACTTAATGTAAAAGGGAAAATTCCACTTGGAAGCTTAGAGGAGATGGAATCAAATGAAACTATAGTGTCATTTGATGGCGATAGAGTTTATGATCTTGTTAGAGAAGGTAAAATTTTTATGTTTAAATTTTTTCAAATTACTTGTAGATACATACTTGTGTGATAATCTAACACGAATTATTTGTTGTCAAATATATACAATTATTTGTAGGATATTTTTTTTCCATGGTTGCACCTGTAGACAACACTGAAAAACGTGAAATATTTTTTGCTGCAATGCACAAAACAAAAGATGAGGCTATTAAAAGATTTTGATGATAACGGTTTTATATATGAAAGAGGATCCATTGTATTGAAAGGATATTTTTTTCAAGAAACCCATCAAACCGATACTCATGTTCACTTTCAAGACTACGAGTTAGATGTCACGAGTTGTTAATACAATCATTTGGTATGTGCAGTGCGCATAAAGTTAATAGAAGTTCAATAAATAAATAAATAAAAAGTTAGAAAATGGAAAATGTCCAAAGTCGATCATGAACGAATAATTTAAGATGGAATACCATTACGTTGTTTTTAAACAAACTTGGCACATGTGTACATTCCTGAATTTTTTATTTTTCATTGAAAGTACATTCCAGATTTTGATAACTTGTTTTGACTATCTTCAAACATATTTTCAATTATGATATTTATAATCCTATGTATAAAAAAATTCACTTGGGAACTGCACCCCAATTAATACCTAAAAGTACATTGTTAATACTTACAGCCTAATTAGTATAGGATTTAGGGAAATACTAATTTGTATGGAAGTGAAAGAGCCATTTGGTAATTTATACCTCTATCGATACCCAAAAGTATGTCATTGGGGAATTTCACCCTAATTAGTATAGAAGTAAAAGACATGCTTGGGGAACACCTTAATTTATATATATAGGAGTGAGACAACAACTTAATGAATTTGCATCTTAGTTAGTACTAAAATTATATTCTTGGTATTTAAACAAGAATTAATATAATAACAAGGGAACCACTTGTGGTGCACCCTATTTGAATAAGAGTAAGAGAAGTACTTACAAATTATGACACCCCCATTAATAGCCAAAAGTATGTTCTTGGGGAATTCCACTCTAATTAGGATATGAATTAGGGAATCACTTGGAAACTTATGCCCAAGTATGTTATAACCTAAATTTGTATAAGAGTGAAAGTACCAAGAATCGTTTGGGGTGCACCTTAACTTTAATATAGGATAGGGGAGAACTTAATATTTTAGGGACATGCATTTTATATAATACAAGTTCTTTTTTCAATTCAAGAAGTGAGGTATCCTTAGGCGCAAGGGATGAAACTAATCCTAACTTAGGCATGCTCACTACTAGGCATATTTACGAGAAATCTTTAAGTACCTGATCCGACTAATAGACCCATCATCATATATCCTTCTAATCATGCCTCCTTCTAACATTTGGATGAGATTAATCGTTTTTAAAGAAAGCATAATATTAGGGCAGCTTTATGATATCAAATTCTCATTCTATCTTGTGATTGGAAATGACTCACATGTTAAGACAAGTAAAACATATTTTAATGAAGTTCATTCAATGGGGTTTACTTTCTTTAGAATGTTTGAACTCATTCCCATATATGTATTATGGAGTYGTCCCCGTCGATGGGGTTTACTTGATTTAGAATGTTGAAMCCATTCCCATATRTTGTAAAAGGTTGATCTATAAACTCTCTATTTAAAGAGAAGTTCCTTCACATCTTACACATGGTTGGATTTGCGAGATTCTAGCAAATTCTAGTGATGGATCACCAAGATACCCACTTCTAACTTTTAAATGGAACTAACCCTTTCTCAATTATGTGCATTAACATGACATCTTTATGATACCCAATTACATTGATAGAACCATTAATGTAACCTCTTCTAATATATACGAAGGATTCAATATCAAATTTAACCTCTACATCTAATTAAAAAAAAAAAATTAAAGTGTTTTTTTTAATTGAATTGTTTTTGATATAAACATTTAATGTTTCASAATTATTATATATTTAATTATTCACAATGTTTATTTATATTTAGTTTAACAAAATTTTTAATATAGATGTAATGCTTTATAAATATATTAAGTGCCACAATTATTTTATATGATAATAATTTATTTTTAAGGTCATGATATTTGTGTATGAGATTCTGTTGTTTATAGGATAAGAGATTATCCCTTAACCATTTAATTGTTATTATTTTATATGATAATAATTTATTTTTAAGGTCATGATATTTGTGTAGGAGATTCTATTGTTTATAGGAGAAGAGATTCTCCCTTAACCATTTGATTGTTAAGGTGTTTGGAGATATATAACCTTCTTCTTTAGTTTTCACCATGACTTCCAAAGTGAAAACACGAATTTTGTATTTACAATATTACTTTTAAAAAAAAACATAAATTTTATATTTACCATATTAATTTATACAGAAATTTAATTTCATGTAGAGTAAAATAAAAGTTTATACACAAATTTAATGTCATGTACAAAAACCAATTATTAATGTTGAAGAAGTATAACACTCAAACTGTTTGGTGAATTCTATTCCAAGTATATTGAATTGAAGCAATTATTAATGTTGAAGAAGTATAACACTCAAACTATTTGGTGAATTCTATTCTATGAAATCCCCATTCGGTACGACTCCTATGATGTACAACTGGTAAAAGCACCCTTAATTTTTTTTCGTGTGTGTGTGTAGGAAGGTAATAATGACATTATACTCAACATCGCAACATGACGATGAACACCACACATGAAACTCATGCAACAACAACATAACGACCCACATAAAAACACATCAAGCACCTGGAAGCAATGTACGACATTCAACCGACGAAGAATAAGAATGACTACTCGCCCATCCTACCCTGCAATGGTTAGGACCTCCAGGACACGTAAGCAACACTCAAGCCCAGGTTCCCATCGATTTTTACCATTTGAGGTCTCAAGGTTGGAGACTATTCTGAGTAGTAAGGAGGTGTCTACATCCCACCCGACACAAGCAGACCAAGCCTACTAAGCTAAGGACAATTATCCTAACAACCTAACACACCCAAAATTAATTACACAAGTGACTAGAACCCTTCAGTGAGCAAACCGGGCACATTAAAAGTTTACAACCAAGTACAAAATTAAAGTAATGGAAAACAACACCTTGAAAGGGAAGTGCAAGCTAAAAACGACTTCGTCGATATCCCGATCAATCATCGAGTCAAGTTAGTCAGTAATTATAGTCTATTGTAATCATCTATTATGAGCCTAACTTAGCATGTCTAAGGTTTTCAATCTAGTATTTATTCTCCTTACAATTTAATTTAATTACCACCTAAATGGACCATTCTATAATAATCCACCTCTCCATCCAACTATCTATTTACTTGAATAATCATAATAACAATCTTAACGTATTCTCACTCGATATAAGGAATAAGGTATTTCCTATGTTTATGTGCAAAATCAATTTGTTTTTCTTTGCATTGGTAGTTAGCATTTATGGACCCACTAGAAAACCATATAACACATTTGGGCATATCGATAAAGCTAATCATGTTTTGATCTATTTTAAATTAGGGTTCCCTTGTTTTTTTTTCCACTCTACTTTAACTTCTCTCACATAATATCTTGGGCAAACATTGTATGGTTGTAGGAGGTATTTAGCACAAAAACATTAATATTGTATATGCAACCCAACATTTCCAACAAATCATTCTTTTGGTTTTATAGGCAGATGCCTATGCCCATGAGTTTGAACTAGTCAAGGGTGGCTAAGGAGCCACAATATAGTTCTCTAACATATTCAGTTGAAGCTAAGAACCATTGAACACTTATTTAAACACTTATCTCTATTTATAATCATGAACAAATCATTATAGCATATGGATTAGATATAAATAAATCTACACTACATCGAATCATATTTGACATCTTATTTTTCTAATGCATCATTTTCAATAAATAAAATATAAGAATTCTAGAAAAATATACAAATTTATTTTTGACAGAGCTGTATCATTCATCCTTTTGGTACATTCAATAATTTTAGAACTTACTTAGTCCCTGGACAATAAAAAGGTAAACTACCAAAATTGAATGTCGTCATTAAAATGGAAAGCAGGTGATATTCAAGTAATTAAAATCGCAGGAATCAAGCAACGAATTCCATCCTGACAAATGGAAGTAGCAGTTTTTAGCTATAGGCCCAAGGCCAGGTATCAAGGACAACAACAGTAAAATTTTAATGCAATCTCATTCACGTTTTCCTGGAGGAGCATGGTCAAGGACGCACCAGGAGGACATTCATAATTTTATGTCATTAAATAAATGCAAATGCAGTACCCATATGTTACACAAATAAGAAGGCATGATGTAGTCATTCTCGCGACAGCACAATTAGAAATTTAAGGGTAAGTCGCGGTCAACTAAGGCAACCACTCAGTCATCAATTTTATCAGCAGAAATGTTGGGGGTGTGTAATAGCAACCGTCAGGCAATTTAACCTCCATTTCGTGGTAAACCACAGCAACATCGGTCAATCAATTTAATCCATAAAAAAAATGCAGTCCTCCTAGGTATAACGCATAGGGTTCCTGATATTGATGTTGGCCATCAAAAAAGAATCGCAGTTGCAGTAAGAGACCCAAAAATTGAAAGATATACACCAGGATGAACAATAAAACTTCCTCTCTTTGGTTCCACAACAGCGTGCAGCAGGATTAAAAAAGAAAATGGATCAACGTTCTGGCAACCGGAGCTCGGGATTTGGATCCTTGCAAGGTGGTGCCTCCCTACGATTGGGCTTATACGGGCCCTTCCTAGAATTGAATATGTGTTTCATACATATTGACTCACCACTACTTTTACCTCTTTTTTCTAATGAGCAGGAATAAGATGGAGTTTATACCATTTTTCATAACAAGTAGCTTTGCTTTCGGCCATGGAAGGTACTAGTTGCTTAGTCAATTCAAGATGGGGCTACATATAATTTGATTTTTTTTGCAACCTGTCAAATTCTAGCTCAGATACAGGAGGCTGTGTCAGAGCATTCTAAACTGCACAAGGGAAGAATAGAGCGTTGATTCTCATCATCAAAATTAGGATTATCCTCTATCTGTCAGCTATACATAAAAATCTTTGGTCCACTCTATAAGTACAGATCGTTGCCCCCCAACCAATCTAACATCCGTGGCATTAATAAATAAAGAATGCATAACCATATCTATAATACGACAGTAACAAGTAATTAACCTTCTCGATGTCTTAATCAATGAAATGGTGGTCGAGTTGAATGGGATAAAACAACAGAGTTAAATATAAAGAGGGCGTTGTCACACACTATGTCGAAATCACTGTGTAATAAACATTCAACTCAGTCCAAGTAAATTATAATCCATCATTGAGTGGGAAAATGCATGCCAAAATCATCCTAAAAAGATATTAATATAAGGAGATAAAACCACAGTCCATAGGTGTAAAACGTGAGGTAAGATCGCATGGTAAATGACAAACCAGGTACACAAAACCACCTAGAAAATTGGTTTAGATAAACATTAAAAATGCAAATGTCAGTCAAAAAAGGACATAGGTTAACAAATAGTTCGTTGTCAACATTTAATGGTAGGGGTAATTAACGAATCAAGGCGCAAATCGACAATCAGCCAAGGACAACAACAGAGTGGACAACTAATACACGTCCTTCGCTCATCATCCTTGCACAGAAAAGTAGGGCGTTGAGATCCATAGATCTTTTAACGCTAAGGCGACGACTGTAGATGAGGCTCCTAGCCGACTGCTCAAGCAAGGACTGGCGATCTAGGGACGAAGGCTAAATAACCATAAAGGACATAATCAGTCACATCCAGGTGGTTAAAACATGTAGGAAAATGAAGGCCATGGGAGACAACAACCATCGAGCTAGGCTAGGAAAAGTTCTGTCATCAACTTAAAAAGACATCAGTTTACTTCTCCAATAAATAAGCAGATCCAAGCATAAGTCCTAATACAATCTACCAAACAAAAATGAAGAGAGAATACCATTTCTTGATCACCCTCTCTGAATGATGTCCTGCACGCTCCGTGCAACTCCCGCTCACCGACCGTCGAGACATCACCGGTACCTCCCAACTAATTCTAGGGGTACTCCTCTTCCCCCTTAGCCCCCCCCAAGCCGCAAAGGGGCCACACAATCACTATCCAAAGATCTTGACTAGCTCCCAGCTCGCCTCACAAGGCCAAGATACCACTCCTTACCGAGCTGGGTATCCCAACTCCCACATGTTAAATAAGTCAAGTAGATATTTCTGTAGCATAACGTTACGCAAACAGAAGATGATCCTTCATCCTTGTCCATCCTTCATTATATAGAGTTTTGAACTTCCTTTCTTTCCTAAAATCTCATTTAATTAAAGTTTTAAAAATAAATTCCTAAAAATTCCCCCTCCATACAAGTGTCCCCCATCCCCTACATTAGTCCATAAAATAATTTGTTTAATTAATTAATTATCTTTATTTCCCTCACCCACCTAGAGTTACTCCTAGAATCACTCCTAGGTATCCCCAAATTCTCTTACAGGATTTAATGGCTTTCCCTATTATTAAATTGCTAATTCAGTTTAAATTAGAAATCTCTTAAATGGTAGATTCTTTACTAAGTTTGACTTTCCACTTTTTCCCTTATGTTCCCCTTTTTCCCTTTTTATGTTTACCTATTTTCCTAGTTTCCTAATATTTAGATTTTTCCCTCTTTCCCCCTTTTAATTAGAACTCAAAAGGGCAGGTGTGGAATTTAACCCATTTCCATTTTATCATTTAATTAGTATATTTTAAATTATCAAAAAGATAAAACAATTAATTCCAACATATTTTTTTTTTATGAATAATTTAAATTTCTTACTCCCTTCGTGTTACAAGATTTTACGAAGATCATAATTATTATTTAAGTTGTTTTTATTTTAATTATTATTATTTATCTGTTATTATTTTATTTTTTTTAAAGGTAGACAAAATTTTACCACTAGCATAATTTAGACTTAGACCTTAAATTTGTACTGGGCGACATTTAATTAGGGAAATTGTTTTTTTTTAAATACTTAACATGTTATTCATCCTAAGGGCATCTCGGTTCATTCCTCTATCATCAACAACGCGATGTGCCCTTCAGGATGCACTAGTTGCTCGAAGGGTGCCACTCACCTCATCTGTTCCCTTCCGCGACGTGCCCTTCAGGATGCAGCACGTGCTCCAAGGGTGCCACTCACCTCTTGACTGACTTGGTATACATCAATAACCCCTGGATTCAATACTTCGCTAGATGAACTTGTGGGAGACTAAGACCTCTAAGGAATAAGGGCCCTGCCTTATTGCGCACCCCTTAGAATCATCGTGAGCGACTGTCGCAGTCTGCCCTCATGCCATTGTGGGTCCTCTCGAACTAGGTAATCGTTAACCTATAGTTTGAGCCACAGTGGGAGTGCTAGTAGGCTATGGCAGGTTTGTTGTCCACACCTCTCCCTCAACATCTCTGGTATTCGTGCGTGACCCCTTTACTCCATATGTGAGTCTAGTCAGCAAGCTATCGTCAGCCTGCATCATCAAAAAATCATGTCAGAATATATCCATATGATATCATCTAATCAGATGCGCTAGTATCATAGTAAAAACAATCAAACTCCAATGGTACACTCCCTGACTTGATCCAGAGTCCAAGGGGTTCCATCGATGCCTCTGCCTCCTCGAGGTCCAAAATCCTACACACTCAGTAAAACCGATTCAATAGCACCTGTCTATGTCAAAGCGGTAAAGCAACATGTCATCAACCCATAACACCTCATAGTCAAAATCAAAAGTTTTAATAGCATAATAATCCGGATCACTTGCAAAAAAGTGTCCTCAAAGAATAAGTTCCCTCAGTGCACCAGAGCGGGATGTTACATACACCCCCTCTTGGTCTAAACTTTTTCCAAAGTTTCACAGTATATACACCGAAATAAAGTGTATAACTGTATCATATGTCTATCATCAAACAAAAATGGAAACTTCTAGCGCATATCATATGCATCCTCCCAGGTCACCGAGTGCGGACTTTAATTGTCCAACTAGACCTTGACCTGATCTACCGTTCGACATTGTAGCTGTCGAACGCGATGATCCAAGATGTGGATCGGCTCAGCCTTGAGCACCCTCTCATCCAATACCTGCAAGGAAATCATGTAAATAACATGTGTAGGATCACTAATATAATGTCTCCAAATAAATACATGAAAAACATCGTGCATACACCTCAAAGAATTCGGCAAGGCTAGCCGATAGGCCATAGGCCCCTTTCTCTCCACAACCTTGAAAGGTCCCATGAACCTAGGAGAGAGTTTATCTCCCTTTCCAAACTTGATCGAACTCTTATGTGGTTTAACCCGCAAGAAGACTCGATCGCCGACCTCGTAACTACGGTCAACACGGTGTGCATCGACATAACTCTTCTGTCAATCCTATGCTTCCTTAATCCTTTGTCTTATTGTTTGCATTTGCTCTTCCATTTCCTAGATCGCTTCTGGTCCCACCAGGACCCTATCCTCAAGATGATCCCAACTCAAAGGCGTCTGACATGGAATCCCATAAAGAAACTAGAAAGGCACCATCTTAATGGTGCTCTGGTAACTGTTGTTGTAAGCGAATTCTACCAGTGGTAAGAATTCCTCCCAACGCTTTTGTTGGTCCATCAGTCTCCGGGTAATACGCAGTACTAAATTTAAGTTGGGTTCCCAAGGCCTCTTGGAAACTCATCCAAAATCGTCTAGTAAACACCGATCCTTGATCAGATATAATCCTCTTAGGCACGCCATGCAACCTCACAATCTCACTGGTGAAAACTCTAGCTATGTCAGGTGCCTGATACGTCATACGCACAGGAATAAAGTGAGCACTCTTCGTCAGAGTGTCTACTATTACAAAAATCGAGTCATGTCTCCTTACCGTCAGTGGCAATCCAACAATAAAATCCATTGAACTAATATCCCATTTTGATTACGGAATAGCGTGTGGTTGTAGTAATCCTGCTGGGTGTCTATGTTCATCCTTTACCTACTGACATTCTAGACATCTGGCCACATAGTTGACTATGTCTGCCTTCATTCCCTTCTAGAAGAATAAAGGTTTATGGTCTGCCCCCATCTTCGTGACTCCCGGGTGAGCCATGTAAACTGCTCTATGAGCCTCGCTTAGGATCATCATCCTCAACTTGTCATTCATCGGTACATAGATCTGATTTTTAAACCTTAATAAACCATCACTATCAAAAGAAAATCCTTCAAATCATGGTACCATCATTGTGTTTTGTCCGATAAAACCCTCGACCTCTTTGTACCAGTCATTGTCACGCTGTAAAGTTAGAATCCTTTCACATAGATTTATATGAAGAGGCAACACTGAAAAGATGCATGGTCTCTGACTCAATGCATCCGCCACTCGGTTCACTGTTCCTTTAATGTAAGTAATCTCGAAGTCGTACTCGCTAAGCAATTTCGACCAACTTCGTTGTCACGCGTTCAGGTCGCTTTGCGTAAATATGTGTTGGAGTCCACAATGGTCAGTCTTTAGTTCAAATTTTTCTCCAACAATGTAGTGTCTCTAAACCTTCAAGGAAAATATGATGGATAGCAACTCCAGATTGTGTGTTGCATAGTTTTCCTCATGCCTTCTCAGTTTCCTCGAAATGTAAGCGATCACTTGTCCGTCTTGCATCAAGACTCCACCTAAGCCTTCTTTGGATGCATCAGTTCATACCAAGAAGTCCACATCGATGTCAGGAACCTTTAGTATCGGTGTTATTGTCAACAATTCCTTGAGCCTCCGAAATGCTTCCGCGCATTTCTCGGTCCAAACAAACTTCTTGTTTTTCATCTACAATTCCATGATCAGATTTGCTATCTTCGAAAATCCCTCGATGAACCGTCAATAGTATCTTGCTAAACCCATGAAGCTACGCACTTTCAGGACATTCATCGGCGCAGGCCATTCCATGATAGCCTCGACCTTTCCTGGATCCACGATGATGCCTTCGTCGGAGATGACATGCCCTAAGTAGTAAATCTTCGATTGATAAAATGAGCATTTGGACAACTTCCCATACAATTTTTTCTCTCACAGAGACTGTAGTACAAAACGCAAGTGCTCGTCATGCTCCTCTGTCATCTAAGAGTAAATCAAAATATCACCAATGAATACTTGGAAGAACTTGTCCATGTACTCGCGGAACACCCCATTCATCAAACTCATAAATACCCCTGGGGTGTTTGTCAGTCCAAATAGTAAAAGAGTAAACTTGTAATGTCCAAACCTCATCTTAAAGGCGGTTTTAGGGACATCATATTCCTTAATCCGTAACTGGTGGTATCCTAATCACAAGTCAATCTTTGAGAGCATCGTTGCGCCCTTCATTTGATCGAACAAATCATCAATTCTTGGCAACGGATATTGATTCTTGTTTGTGGCCTTGTTCAATTGACGGTAGTCAATGCAGAGCCTCCATGACCCATCCTTCTTTCGTATGAAAATAACAGGTGCACCCCATGGTGACACACTAGGACGTTTCAGTCCTAGGTCCAACAACTCCTTCAGTTGCATTTTTAACTCTTGTAACTACGGGGTCGACATCCGATAAGGCATTCTTGCTATCGGTCCAGTCCCTGGTTTTAGTTCTATGGTAAAATCCAATTCCCTCTCCGGTAGCATCCTAGGTAACTCCTCGAGAAATACAGCCGCAAACTCTCTCACCACCGGAAGGTGTTCTAAACCTTCCATTAATCCCTTCTCGTTTAACGCAAGGATCGCATAAAGCTTGCACCCCTTCTGCATTCTCTTCCATAGCTATAAGGAAGAGATGAACCTCAGGGAAACTCCCTGGTTCCGTCCTATAATCGCAAGTCTTTGTCCCTCATCATCGACCAAGCTCAACCATTTCGTCTTGCAGTTGAGTATCGCCTCATGTGATTCCAACCAGTCCATAACAATTACGACATCATAAGATCCTAAGATCGTGACGTACAGGTTGTCCCTTGTGACAAACTCTCCGAGGTTAAGGATACATCCCGTAACCTTTCCTCCAACCTTTTGTTTGGCTCCTGACGCCATCTCTATGAAGCTAAACTCACCCTATTTGACTTCCTTTACCTTAATCCTTTTTAGCGCTGCACCAGAAATGAAACTTTCGATAGCACTAGGATCTATTAAAATACTAAGGGTCTGGTTAGTGACAGTACATGTCATCTCGAGCACAGTAGACTGATGCTCTGCCTGGAGCTTATTCACTGCTGTATGAATCCGATGGGCCTTGCCCATATCTCCCACGGTAGTGGATCCGACTGATCTGAACGCTCTACTCCTCTCCACTAGGTAGTCGCGCTGGTAGTGTAGCTCCCCACATGTCCAACACCCCTTCTTCGGCCCAGTAGTCCTGGTACCCAAAGTAGAAGATGACGGCCCACCGACCTAGAACCCTAATTTGTTCTGTTGAATAGGCCTAAAGTACTATTGCTGCAATCGACACTGTTTTTGATGTTGTGGTCCCTGATAAGGTGTCCGCTACTGAGGCGTCGGTCGTCGAGGTGTAGTGAAAGTGGATCCCCTCTGGAAGCCACGATATCCCAGTGTATGTCTGGCTGGTGTCTAATGTCGTTGTGCTCCAAATGACACCTGCCCTCTTGGTCTCATTGGAGTCCTAGTCTGACCCGCACTGATAAGATTCTCCTTTGCTAGGAGGGCCTTCTGGACGTCATCATGCAAGGTTTGAGGCATCAAAATCCTAACCTTTGCACGTATGTTTCAGTTAAGGCCAAACAAAAACCTGTTGACCTTAAGTTTCTCAGTGTTAAGGTGCGAAGCATACTAGAGAAGCTCCATAAAATGGGCCTCATACTCGAGCACCGTATGACCACCCTGTCGTAAGGTGTTGAACTCATTGCGATGATGCTCAATGAATTCCTCTGATATGTACCTCTGTCGAAACCGTTCCTCGAACAGTTCCCTTGACACATCTTCAACAACCACGTTCAGTTGCGGTAGGAGCATCTTCCACCATAGAAGAGCGCTCCCCTTCAGTTGGAAGACCACCATGCGGACCTTCATGTTGGAGGTATAATCGCGAAGTTCGAAGCACATCGCCATGTTCTCCAACCATCGCTCAGTGACTGCGTCATCCGGGGCACCAAAGAACTAGGAAAATTTGACCTTCTCAAGTTCATGGTGAATGCTACTAGTACCGACTGGAGAGCACGGTGGAACCTCAGCGGGTGTTGGCGCCTTGGCCTCATCTCTCTCCAAATGGCTGATCAGTGCCTCGGACATGCACTGAAAAGATCTCATCATTCCGACTACATCACCAACTGCTATCTGCTCCTGTCTGAGAACCTGCTCGTCTCCCTAGGAGTAAGACCCCTTAGGCATGGATGCTACTAGAGGCGTCATACCTCCTCCCCTAGTACCCCATCGTCTGCCTCCACGACATCCTCTAACCATGATTACCTGCATGAATACAAGTCAACTCTGTTAGGATATTTAGACACTTAGGAGTTAGTTAAGATCTACTTGGTCTAATATGTCGTTAGGTAAAAGTGTGTTTCTTTAGTATGCATTAGTATGCATTTGTAGTTAGGAAATCCG
>ML783481.1:318347-342779 GCA_009831015.1 Picea engelmannii | reverse complement strand
AATTATTATATATTTAATTATTCACAATGTTTATTTATATTTAGTTTAACAAAATTTTTAATATAGATGTAATGCTTTATAAATATATTAAGTGCCACAATTATTTTATATGATAATAATTTATTTTTAAGGTCATGATATTTGTGTATGAGATTCTGTTGTTTATAGGATAAGAGATTATCCCTTAACCATTTAATTGTTATTATTTTATATGATAATAATTTATTTTTAAGGTCATGATATTTGTGTAGGAGATTCTATTGTTTATAGGAGAAGAGATTCTCCCTTAACCATTTGATTGTTAAGGTGTTTGGAGATATATAACCTTCTTCTTTAGTTTTCACCATGACTTCCAAAGTGAAAACACGAATTTTGTATTTACAATATTACTTTTAAAAAAAAACATAAATTTTATATTTACCATATTAATTTATACAGAAATTTAATTTCATGTAGAGTAAAATAAAAGTTTATACACAAATTTAATGTCATGTACAAAAACCAATTATTAATGTTGAAGAAGTATAACACTCAAACTGTTTGGTGAATTCTATTCCAAGTATATTGAATTGAAGCAATTATTAATGTTGAAGAAGTATAACACTCAAACTATTTGGTGAATTCTATTCTATGAAATCCCCATTCGGTACGACTCCTATGATGTACAACTGGTAAAAGCACCCTTAATTTTTTTTCGTGTGTGTGTGTAGGAAGGTAATAATGACATTATACTCAACATCGCAACATGACGATGAACACCACACATGAAACTCATGCAACAACAACATAACGACCCACATAAAAACACATCAAGCACCTGGAAGCAATGTACGACATTCAACCGACGAAGAATAAGAATGACTACTCGCCCATCCTACCCTGCAATGGTTAGGACCTCCAGGACACGTAAGCAACACTCAAGCCCAGGTTCCCATCGATTTTTACCATTTGAGGTCTCAAGGTTGGAGACTATTCTGAGTAGTAAGGAGGTGTCTACATCCCACCCGACACAAGCAGACCAAGCCTACTAAGCTAAGGACAATTATCCTAACAACCTAACACACCCAAAATTAATTACACAAGTGACTAGAACCCTTCAGTGAGCAAACCGGGCACATTAAAAGTTTACAACCAAGTACAAAATTAAAGTAATGGAAAACAACACCTTGAAAGGGAAGTGCAAGCTAAAAACGACTTCGTCGATATCCCGATCAATCATCGAGTCAAGTTAGTCAGTAATTATAGTCTATTGTAATCATCTATTATGAGCCTAACTTAGCATGTCTAAGGTTTTCAATCTAGTATTTATTCTCCTTACAATTTAATTTAATTACCACCTAAATGGACCATTCTATAATAATCCACCTCTCCATCCAACTATCTATTTACTTGAATAATCATAATAACAATCTTAACGTATTCTCACTCGATATAAGGAATAAGGTATTTCCTATGTTTATGTGCAAAATCAATTTGTTTTTCTTTGCATTGGTAGTTAGCATTTATGGACCCACTAGAAAACCATATAACACATTTGGGCATATCGATAAAGCTAATCATGTTTTGATCTATTTTAAATTAGGGTTCCCTTGTTTTTTTTTCCACTCTACTTTAACTTCTCTCACATAATATCTTGGGCAAACATTGTATGGTTGTAGGAGGTATTTAGCACAAAAACATTAATATTGTATATGCAACCCAACATTTCCAACAAATCATTCTTTTGGTTTTATAGGCAGATGCCTATGCCCATGAGTTTGAACTAGTCAAGGGTGGCTAAGGAGCCACAATATAGTTCTCTAACATATTCAGTTGAAGCTAAGAACCATTGAACACTTATTTAAACACTTATCTCTATTTATAATCATGAACAAATCATTATAGCATATGGATTAGATATAAATAAATCTACACTACATCGAATCATATTTGACATCTTATTTTTCTAATGCATCATTTTCAATAAATAAAATATAAGAATTCTAGAAAAATATACAAATTTATTTTTGACAGAGCTGTATCATTCATCCTTTTGGTACATTCAATAATTTTAGAACTTACTTAGTCCCTGGACAATAAAAAGGTAAACTACCAAAATTGAATGTCGTCATTAAAATGGAAAGCAGGTGATATTCAAGTAATTAAAATCGCAGGAATCAAGCAACGAATTCCATCCTGACAAATGGAAGTAGCAGTTTTTAGCTATAGGCCCAAGGCCAGGTATCAAGGACAACAACAGTAAAATTTTAATGCAATCTCATTCACGTTTTCCTGGAGGAGCATGGTCAAGGACGCACCAGGAGGACATTCATAATTTTATGTCATTAAATAAATGCAAATGCAGTACCCATATGTTACACAAATAAGAAGGCATGATGTAGTCATTCTCGCGACAGCACAATTAGAAATTTAAGGGTAAGTCGCGGTCAACTAAGGCAACCACTCAGTCATCAATTTTATCAGCAGAAATGTTGGGGGTGTGTAATAGCAACCGTCAGGCAATTTAACCTCCATTTCGTGGTAAACCACAGCAACATCGGTCAATCAATTTAATCCATAAAAAAAATGCAGTCCTCCTAGGTATAACGCATAGGGTTCCTGATATTGATGTTGGCCATCAAAAAAGAATCGCAGTTGCAGTAAGAGACCCAAAAATTGAAAGATATACACCAGGATGAACAATAAAACTTCCTCTCTTTGGTTCCACAACAGCGTGCAGCAGGATTAAAAAAGAAAATGGATCAACGTTCTGGCAACCGGAGCTCGGGATTTGGATCCTTGCAAGGTGGTGCCTCCCTACGATTGGGCTTATACGGGCCCTTCCTAGAATTGAATATGTGTTTCATACATATTGACTCACCACTACTTTTACCTCTTTTTTCTAATGAGCAGGAATAAGATGGAGTTTATACCATTTTTCATAACAAGTAGCTTTGCTTTCGGCCATGGAAGGTACTAGTTGCTTAGTCAATTCAAGATGGGGCTACATATAATTTGATTTTTTTTGCAACCTGTCAAATTCTAGCTCAGATACAGGAGGCTGTGTCAGAGCATTCTAAACTGCACAAGGGAAGAATAGAGCGTTGATTCTCATCATCAAAATTAGGATTATCCTCTATCTGTCAGCTATACATAAAAATCTTTGGTCCACTCTATAAGTACAGATCGTTGCCCCCCAACCAATCTAACATCCGTGGCATTAATAAATAAAGAATGCATAACCATATCTATAATACGACAGTAACAAGTAATTAACCTTCTCGATGTCTTAATCAATGAAATGGTGGTCGAGTTGAATGGGATAAAACAACAGAGTTAAATATAAAGAGGGCGTTGTCACACACTATGTCGAAATCACTGTGTAATAAACATTCAACTCAGTCCAAGTAAATTATAATCCATCATTGAGTGGGAAAATGCATGCCAAAATCATCCTAAAAAGATATTAATATAAGGAGATAAAACCACAGTCCATAGGTGTAAAACGTGAGGTAAGATCGCATGGTAAATGACAAACCAGGTACACAAAACCACCTAGAAAATTGGTTTAGATAAACATTAAAAATGCAAATGTCAGTCAAAAAAGGACATAGGTTAACAAATAGTTCGTTGTCAACATTTAATGGTAGGGGTAATTAACGAATCAAGGCGCAAATCGACAATCAGCCAAGGACAACAACAGAGTGGACAACTAATACACGTCCTTCGCTCATCATCCTTGCACAGAAAAGTAGGGCGTTGAGATCCATAGATCTTTTAACGCTAAGGCGACGACTGTAGATGAGGCTCCTAGCCGACTGCTCAAGCAAGGACTGGCGATCTAGGGACGAAGGCTAAATAACCATAAAGGACATAATCAGTCACATCCAGGTGGTTAAAACATGTAGGAAAATGAAGGCCATGGGAGACAACAACCATCGAGCTAGGCTAGGAAAAGTTCTGTCATCAACTTAAAAAGACATCAGTTTACTTCTCCAATAAATAAGCAGATCCAAGCATAAGTCCTAATACAATCTACCAAACAAAAATGAAGAGAGAATACCATTTCTTGATCACCCTCTCTGAATGATGTCCTGCACGCTCCGTGCAACTCCCGCTCACCGACCGTCGAGACATCACCGGTACCTCCCAACTAATTCTAGGGGTACTCCTCTTCCCCCTTAGCCCCCCCCAAGCCGCAAAGGGGCCACACAATCACTATCCAAAGATCTTGACTAGCTCCCAGCTCGCCTCACAAGGCCAAGATACCACTCCTTACCGAGCTGGGTATCCCAACTCCCACATGTTAAATAAGTCAAGTAGATATTTCTGTAGCATAACGTTACGCAAACAGAAGATGATCCTTCATCCTTGTCCATCCTTCATTATATAGAGTTTTGAACTTCCTTTCTTTCCTAAAATCTCATTTAATTAAAGTTTTAAAAATAAATTCCTAAAAATTCCCCCTCCATACAAGTGTCCCCCATCCCCTACATTAGTCCATAAAATAATTTGTTTAATTAATTAATTATCTTTATTTCCCTCACCCACCTAGAGTTACTCCTAGAATCACTCCTAGGTATCCCCAAATTCTCTTACAGGATTTAATGGCTTTCCCTATTATTAAATTGCTAATTCAGTTTAAATTAGAAATCTCTTAAATGGTAGATTCTTTACTAAGTTTGACTTTCCACTTTTTCCCTTATGTTCCCCTTTTTCCCTTTTTATGTTTACCTATTTTCCTAGTTTCCTAATATTTAGATTTTTCCCTCTTTCCCCCTTTTAATTAGAACTCAAAAGGGCAGGTGTGGAATTTAACCCATTTCCATTTTATCATTTAATTAGTATATTTTAAATTATCAAAAAGATAAAACAATTAATTCCAACATATTTTTTTTTTATGAATAATTTAAATTTCTTACTCCCTTCGTGTTACAAGATTTTACGAAGATCATAATTATTATTTAAGTTGTTTTTATTTTAATTATTATTATTTATCTGTTATTATTTTATTTTTTTTAAAGGTAGACAAAATTTTACCACTAGCATAATTTAGACTTAGACCTTAAATTTGTACTGGGCGACATTTAATTAGGGAAATTGTTTTTTTTTAAATACTTAACATGTTATTCATCCTAAGGGCATCTCGGTTCATTCCTCTATCATCAACAACGCGATGTGCCCTTCAGGATGCACTAGTTGCTCGAAGGGTGCCACTCACCTCATCTGTTCCCTTCCGCGACGTGCCCTTCAGGATGCAGCACGTGCTCCAAGGGTGCCACTCACCTCTTGACTGACTTGGTATACATCAATAACCCCTGGATTCAATACTTCGCTAGATGAACTTGTGGGAGACTAAGACCTCTAAGGAATAAGGGCCCTGCCTTATTGCGCACCCCTTAGAATCATCGTGAGCGACTGTCGCAGTCTGCCCTCATGCCATTGTGGGTCCTCTCGAACTAGGTAATCGTTAACCTATAGTTTGAGCCACAGTGGGAGTGCTAGTAGGCTATGGCAGGTTTGTTGTCCACACCTCTCCCTCAACATCTCTGGTATTCGTGCGTGACCCCTTTACTCCATATGTGAGTCTAGTCAGCAAGCTATCGTCAGCCTGCATCATCAAAAAATCATGTCAGAATATATCCATATGATATCATCTAATCAGATGCGCTAGTATCATAGTAAAAACAATCAAACTCCAATGGTACACTCCCTGACTTGATCCAGAGTCCAAGGGGTTCCATCGATGCCTCTGCCTCCTCGAGGTCCAAAATCCTACACACTCAGTAAAACCGATTCAATAGCACCTGTCTATGTCAAAGCGGTAAAGCAACATGTCATCAACCCATAACACCTCATAGTCAAAATCAAAAGTTTTAATAGCATAATAATCCGGATCACTTGCAAAAAAGTGTCCTCAAAGAATAAGTTCCCTCAGTGCACCAGAGCGGGATGTTACATACACCCCCTCTTGGTCTAAACTTTTTCCAAAGTTTCACAGTATATACACCGAAATAAAGTGTATAACTGTATCATATGTCTATCATCAAACAAAAATGGAAACTTCTAGCGCATATCATATGCATCCTCCCAGGTCACCGAGTGCGGACTTTAATTGTCCAACTAGACCTTGACCTGATCTACCGTTCGACATTGTAGCTGTCGAACGCGATGATCCAAGATGTGGATCGGCTCAGCCTTGAGCACCCTCTCATCCAATACCTGCAAGGAAATCATGTAAATAACATGTGTAGGATCACTAATATAATGTCTCCAAATAAATACATGAAAAACATCGTGCATACACCTCAAAGAATTCGGCAAGGCTAGCCGATAGGCCATAGGCCCCTTTCTCTCCACAACCTTGAAAGGTCCCATGAACCTAGGAGAGAGTTTATCTCCCTTTCCAAACTTGATCGAACTCTTATGTGGTTTAACCCGCAAGAAGACTCGATCGCCGACCTCGTAACTACGGTCAACACGGTGTGCATCGACATAACTCTTCTGTCAATCCTATGCTTCCTTAATCCTTTGTCTTATTGTTTGCATTTGCTCTTCCATTTCCTAGATCGCTTCTGGTCCCACCAGGACCCTATCCTCAAGATGATCCCAACTCAAAGGCGTCTGACATGGAATCCCATAAAGAAACTAGAAAGGCACCATCTTAATGGTGCTCTGGTAACTGTTGTTGTAAGCGAATTCTACCAGTGGTAAGAATTCCTCCCAACGCTTTTGTTGGTCCATCAGTCTCCGGGTAATACGCAGTACTAAATTTAAGTTGGGTTCCCAAGGCCTCTTGGAAACTCATCCAAAATCGTCTAGTAAACACCGATCCTTGATCAGATATAATCCTCTTAGGCACGCCATGCAACCTCACAATCTCACTGGTGAAAACTCTAGCTATGTCAGGTGCCTGATACGTCATACGCACAGGAATAAAGTGAGCACTCTTCGTCAGAGTGTCTACTATTACAAAAATCGAGTCATGTCTCCTTACCGTCAGTGGCAATCCAACAATAAAATCCATTGAACTAATATCCCATTTTGATTACGGAATAGCGTGTGGTTGTAGTAATCCTGCTGGGTGTCTATGTTCATCCTTTACCTACTGACATTCTAGACATCTGGCCACATAGTTGACTATGTCTGCCTTCATTCCCTTCTAGAAGAATAAAGGTTTATGGTCTGCCCCCATCTTCGTGACTCCCGGGTGAGCCATGTAAACTGCTCTATGAGCCTCGCTTAGGATCATCATCCTCAACTTGTCATTCATCGGTACATAGATCTGATTTTTAAACCTTAATAAACCATCACTATCAAAAGAAAATCCTTCAAATCATGGTACCATCATTGTGTTTTGTCCGATAAAACCCTCGACCTCTTTGTACCAGTCATTGTCACGCTGTAAAGTTAGAATCCTTTCACATAGATTTATATGAAGAGGCAACACTGAAAAGATGCATGGTCTCTGACTCAATGCATCCGCCACTCGGTTCACTGTTCCTTTAATGTAAGTAATCTCGAAGTCGTACTCGCTAAGCAATTTCGACCAACTTCGTTGTCACGCGTTCAGGTCGCTTTGCGTAAATATGTGTTGGAGTCCACAATGGTCAGTCTTTAGTTCAAATTTTTCTCCAACAATGTAGTGTCTCTAAACCTTCAAGGAAAATATGATGGATAGCAACTCCAGATTGTGTGTTGCATAGTTTTCCTCATGCCTTCTCAGTTTCCTCGAAATGTAAGCGATCACTTGTCCGTCTTGCATCAAGACTCCACCTAAGCCTTCTTTGGATGCATCAGTTCATACCAAGAAGTCCACATCGATGTCAGGAACCTTTAGTATCGGTGTTATTGTCAACAATTCCTTGAGCCTCCGAAATGCTTCCGCGCATTTCTCGGTCCAAACAAACTTCTTGTTTTTCATCTACAATTCCATGATCAGATTTGCTATCTTCGAAAATCCCTCGATGAACCGTCAATAGTATCTTGCTAAACCCATGAAGCTACGCACTTTCAGGACATTCATCGGCGCAGGCCATTCCATGATAGCCTCGACCTTTCCTGGATCCACGATGATGCCTTCGTCGGAGATGACATGCCCTAAGTAGTAAATCTTCGATTGATAAAATGAGCATTTGGACAACTTCCCATACAATTTTTTCTCTCACAGAGACTGTAGTACAAAACGCAAGTGCTCGTCATGCTCCTCTGTCATCTAAGAGTAAATCAAAATATCACCAATGAATACTTGGAAGAACTTGTCCATGTACTCGCGGAACACCCCATTCATCAAACTCATAAATACCCCTGGGGTGTTTGTCAGTCCAAATAGTAAAAGAGTAAACTTGTAATGTCCAAACCTCATCTTAAAGGCGGTTTTAGGGACATCATATTCCTTAATCCGTAACTGGTGGTATCCTAATCACAAGTCAATCTTTGAGAGCATCGTTGCGCCCTTCATTTGATCGAACAAATCATCAATTCTTGGCAACGGATATTGATTCTTGTTTGTGGCCTTGTTCAATTGACGGTAGTCAATGCAGAGCCTCCATGACCCATCCTTCTTTCGTATGAAAATAACAGGTGCACCCCATGGTGACACACTAGGACGTTTCAGTCCTAGGTCCAACAACTCCTTCAGTTGCATTTTTAACTCTTGTAACTACGGGGTCGACATCCGATAAGGCATTCTTGCTATCGGTCCAGTCCCTGGTTTTAGTTCTATGGTAAAATCCAATTCCCTCTCCGGTAGCATCCTAGGTAACTCCTCGAGAAATACAGCCGCAAACTCTCTCACCACCGGAAGGTGTTCTAAACCTTCCATTAATCCCTTCTCGTTTAACGCAAGGATCGCATAAAGCTTGCACCCCTTCTGCATTCTCTTCCATAGCTATAAGGAAGAGATGAACCTCAGGGAAACTCCCTGGTTCCGTCCTATAATCGCAAGTCTTTGTCCCTCATCATCGACCAAGCTCAACCATTTCGTCTTGCAGTTGAGTATCGCCTCATGTGATTCCAACCAGTCCATAACAATTACGACATCATAAGATCCTAAGATCGTGACGTACAGGTTGTCCCTTGTGACAAACTCTCCGAGGTTAAGGATACATCCCGTAACCTTTCCTCCAACCTTTTGTTTGGCTCCTGACGCCATCTCTATGAAGCTAAACTCACCCTATTTGACTTCCTTTACCTTAATCCTTTTTAGCGCTGCACCAGAAATGAAACTTTCGATAGCACTAGGATCTATTAAAATACTAAGGGTCTGGTTAGTGACAGTACATGTCATCTCGAGCACAGTAGACTGATGCTCTGCCTGGAGCTTATTCACTGCTGTATGAATCCGATGGGCCTTGCCCATATCTCCCACGGTAGTGGATCCGACTGATCTGAACGCTCTACTCCTCTCCACTAGGTAGTCGCGCTGGTAGTGTAGCTCCCCACATGTCCAACACCCCTTCTTCGGCCCAGTAGTCCTGGTACCCAAAGTAGAAGATGACGGCCCACCGACCTAGAACCCTAATTTGTTCTGTTGAATAGGCCTAAAGTACTATTGCTGCAATCGACACTGTTTTTGATGTTGTGGTCCCCGATAAGGTGTCCGCTGCTGAGGCGTCGGTCGTCGAGGTGTAGTGAAAGTGGATCCCCTCTGGAAGCCACGATATCCCAGTGTATGTCTGGCTGGTGTCTAATGTCGTTGTGCTCCAAATGACACCTGCCCTGTTGGTCTCATTGGAGTCCTAGTCTGACCCGCACTGATAAGATCCTCCTTTGCTATGAGGGCCTTCTGGATGTCATCATGCAAGGTTTGAGGAATCAAAATCCTAACCTTTGCACGTATGTTTCAGTTAAGGCCGAACAAAAACCTGTTGACCTTAAGTTTCTCAGTGTTAAGGTGCGGAGCATACTAGAGTAGCTCCATAAAATGGGCCTCATACTCGAGCACCGTATGACCACCCTGTCGTAAGGTGTTGAACTCATTGCGATGATGCTCAATGAATTCCTCTGATATGTACCTCTATCGAAACCGTTCCTCGAACACTTCCCTTGACACATCTTCAACAACCACGTTCAGTTGTGGTAGGAGCGTCTTCCACCATAGAAGAGCGCTCCCCTTCAGTTGGAAGACCACCATGCGGACCTTCATGTTGGAGGTATAATCGCGAAGTTCGAAGCACATCGCCATGTTCTCCAACCATGTCTCAGTGACTGCGTCATTTGGGGCACCAAAGAACTAGGGAA
Organism: Picea engelmannii; assembly: GCA_009831015.1. NCBI lineage: Eukaryota > Viridiplantae > Streptophyta > Pinopsida > Pinales > Pinaceae > Picea > Picea engelmannii. Next base: position 332,558 of record ML783481.1, on the reverse strand, counting down.
ATTTGACCTTCTCAAGTTCATGGTGAATGCTACTAGTACCGACTGGAGAGCACGGTGGAACCTCAGTGGGTGTTGGTGCCTTGGCCTCATCTCTGTCCAAATGGATGATCAGTGCCTCGGACATGCACTGAAAAGATCTCATCATTCTGACTACATCACCAACTACTATCTGCTCCTGTCCGAGAACCTGCTCGTCTCCCTAGGGGTAAGACCCCTTAGGCATGGATGCTACTAGAGGCGTCGTACCTCCTCCCCTAGCACCCCATCGTCTGCCTCCACGACATCCTCTAACCATGATTACCTGCATGAATACAAATCAACTCAATTAGTAACATTATAATCAAATCACATCAACGAAATCCATAGCGATCCCAAGTCGCGGCTTGAACCTGCTCTGATACCACATGTGAAATCCCCATCCGGTATGACTCCTACAATGTACAACTGGTAAAAGCATAATTTTTTTTTTTCGTGTGTGAGTGTAGGAAGGTAATAATGACATTATACTCAACATCGCAACACGATGATGAACACCACGCATGCAACTCACGCAACAACAACATAACGACCAACATAAAAACACATGAAGCACATAGAAGCAATGTACGACATTGAACCAATGAAGAATAAGAATGACTACCCGCCCGTCCTACCCTGCAATGGTTAGGACCTCCACGACACATAAGCAAATCCCAAGCCTAGGTTCCCATCGATTTTTCCCATTTAAGGTCTCGAGGCTGGCGACTGTCCTGAGGAACAAGGAGGTGTCTACATCCCACCTGACACAAGTAGACCAAGCCTACTAAGCTAAGGACAATTCTCCTAACAACCTAACGCACCCAAAATTAATTACACAAGTGACTAGAACCCTTCAGTGAGAAAACCAAGCACATTAAAAGTTTACAACCAAGTACAACATTAATGTAATGAACAACAACACCCTGAACGGGAAGTGCAAGATAGAAATGACTTCGCTGATATCCCTATCAATCGTCGAGTGAAGTTAGTCAATAATTATAGTCTATTGTAATCATCTATTACGAACCCAACTTAGCATGTCTAAGTTTTTCAATCTAGTCTTTATTCTCCTTACAATTTAATTTAATTACCACCCAAATGGACCATTCTATAATAATCCACCTCTCCATCCAACTAGCTATTTACTTGAATAATCATAATAACAATCTTCCTATGTTTATGTGAAAAATCAATTTATTTTTCTTTGCATTGGTAGTTAGCATTTATGGACCCACTAGAAAACCATATAACACCTTTGGGCATATCGATAAAGCTAATCATGTTTTGATCTATTTTAAATTAGGGTTCCCTTGTTTTTTTTTCCACTCTACTTTACTTCCCTCACATAATATCCTGGGAAAACATTGTATGGTTGTAGGAGGTATTTAGCACAAAAATATTAATATTGTATATACAACCCAACATTTCCAACAAATCATTCTTTTGGTTTTATAGGCAGATGCCTATGCCCACAGGATTGAACTAATCAAGGGTGGCTAAGGAGCCACAATATAGTGCTCTAACATATTCAGCTGAAGCTAAGAACCATTGAACACTTATTTAAACACATATCTCTATTTATAATCATGAGCAAATCATTATAGCATGTGGATTATATAGAAATAAATCTACACTACATTCAATCATATTTGACACCTTATTTTTCCAATGCATCATTATCAATAAATAAAATACAAGAATTCTAGAAAAATATACAAATTTATTTTTGACAGAGTTGTATCATTCATCCTTTTGGTACATTCAATAATTTTAGAACTTACTTAGGTCCTGGACAATAAAAAGGTAAATTGCCAAAATTGAATGCCGTCATTAAAATGGAAAGCAGGTGATATTCAAGTAATGAAAATCGCTAGAATCAAGCAATGAATTCCATCCTGACAAATGGTAGTGCAGTTTTTAGCTACAGGCACAACGTCAGGTATCAAGGACAACAACAGTAAAATTTTAATGCAATCTCAGTCACGTTTTCCGGGAGGAGCATGGTCAAGGACGCACCAGGAGGACATTCATAATTTTCTATCATTAAATAAATGAAAATGCAATACCCTTACGTTACACAAATAAGAAGGCAGGATGTAGTCGTTCCCGTGGCAGCACAATAAAAAATTTAAGGGTAAGTCGTGGTCAACTAAGGAAACCACTCAGTCATCAATTTTATCAGCAAAAATGTCGGGGGCATGTAATAGCAACCATCAGGCAATTTAACCTCCATTTCATGGTAAACCACAACAACATTGTTCAATCAATTTAATGCATAAAAAAAATGTAGTCCTCCAAGGTATAATGCGCAGGGTTCCTGATATCGATGTTGGTCATCAAAAAAGAATCACAGTTGCAGTAAGAGCCCCAAAAATTGAAAGATATACACCAGGATGAATAATAAAACTTCCTTGCTTCGGTTCCACAAGAGCGTGCAGCAATATTAAAACAGAAAATGGATCAAAGTTCTGGCAACCAGAGCTCAGGATTTGGATCCTTGCAAGGTGGTGCCTCCCTACGATTGGGGTTATACAGGCCCTTCCCAGAATTGAATATGTGTTTCATACGTATTGAGTCACCACTGCTTTTACCCCTTTTTTGTAATGAGTGGGAATAAGCTGGAGTTTATACCGGTTGTCATAACAAGTAGCTTTGTTTTTGGCCGTGGAAGGTACCAATTGATTAGTCAATTCAAGATGGGGCTATGGATACTTTGATTTTTTTTTGCAACCGGTCAAATTCTATCTTAGATACGGGAGGCTGTGTCGAAGCATTCTAAACTGCACAAGGGCAGAAGCATTCTCCTCTGTCTATCAGCTATACATAAAAATCTTTGGTCCACTATATAAGTACAGATCGTTGCCCCCCAATCAATCTAACATATGTGGCATTAATAAATAAAGAATGCATAACCATATCTATTATACCACAGGAACAAGTAATAAACATTCTCGATGTCTTAATCAATGAAATGGTGGTCGAGTTGAAGGGGATAATACAACAGAGTTAAATATAAAGAGGGCGTTGTCACACACTTTGTCGAAATCACTGTGTAATAAACATTCAACTGAGTCCAAGTAAATTATAATGCGTCATTGAGTGGGAAAATGCATGCCAAATTCATCCTAAAAAGATATTAAGATAAGGAGATAAAACCACAGTCCAAAGGTGTAAAACTTTAGGTAAGATCGTAGGGTAAATGACAGTCCAAGTACACAAAACCACCGAGTAAATTCGTCGGGATAAACATTAAAAATGAAAACATCAATCACAAAAGGACAGAGGTTAACAAACACTTCTTCGTCAACATTTAATGGTAGGGGTAATTAATGCATCAAGGCACAAATCGACAATCAGCCAAGGACAACAACATAATGGATAGCTAACAGGCGTGTCCTTCGCTCATCATCCTTGCACAGAAAAGAAGGGCGTTGAGATCCATAGGTCTTTTAACACTAAGGTGACGACCGTAGATCAGGCTCATGGCCAACTTCTCAGGCAAGGACTTGCAAGCTAGGGACGAAGGCTAAACAAACATGAAGGACACAATCAATCACAGACAGGTGGTTAAAACATGTGGGGAAATGAAGTCCATCGGAGACAACAACCATCGAGCTAGGCTAGGAAAAGTTTCGTCATCAACTTAAAAAGACATTAGTTTACTTCTCCAATAAATAAGCAGATCCAAGCATAAGTCCTAATACAATCTACCAAAAAAAAATGAAGAGAGCGCACCATTGCCTGATCACCCAGTCTAAATGATGTCCCGCACGCTCCGTGCAAATCCCTCTCGCTGACCGTTGAGACTTCACCGGTACCTCTCAGCCAATGATAGGGGTACTCTTCTTCCCCCTTAGCCCCCTCGAGCCGCAAAGGGGCCACACACTCACTATCCAGAGATCTCGACTAGCTCCTAGATCGCCTCGCAAGGCCAAGCTACCACTCCTTATTGAGCTGGGTATCCCAACTCCCACAAGTTAAATCAGTCAAGTAGATATTTCTGCAGCGTAACATTACACAAAAAGAAGATGATCCTTCATCCTTCTCCTTCCTTCATTATATAGAGTTTCGAACTTCCTTTCTTTCCTAAAATCTCATGTAATTAAAGTTTTAAAAATAAATTCCTAAAAATTTCCCCTCTGTACAAGTGTCCCCCATCCCCTACATTCCTCCATAAAATAATTTCTTTAATTAATTAATTATCTTTATTTCCCTCACCCACCTAGAGTTACTCCTAGAATCACACCTAGGTGTCTCCAAATTCTCTTACAGGTTTTAATGGCTTTTCCTATTATTAAATTTGTAATTCAGTTTAAATTAGAAAGCTCTTAAATGGTAGATTCTTTACTAAGTTTGACTTTTCTCTTTTTCCCTTATGTTCCACTTTTTCCCTTTTTATGTTTACCTCTTTTCCTAGTTTCCTACTATTTAGATTTTTCCCTCTTCCCCCCTTTTAATTAGAACTCAAAAAAGTAGGTGTGGAATTTAACCCCTTTCCCTTTTATCATTTAATTAGTATATTTTAAATTATCAAAAAGATAAAACAATTAATTCCAAAAGAATAATTTTTTTATGACTAATTTAAATTTCTTACTCCCTTTGTCTTACAATATTTTACGAAGATCATAATTATTATTTAAGTTGTTTTTATTTTAATTATTATTATTTTTTTTTTAAAGGTAGACAAAATTTAACCGCTAGCATAATTTAGACTTAGACCTTAAATTTTTACTGGGCGACATTTAATTAGGGAAATTGTTTTTTTTTTAAATACTTTACATGTTATTCATCCTAAGGCCATCTCGGTTCATTCCTCTATCATCAACAATGTGACGTGCCCTTCAGGACGCACTAGGTTCTCCAAGGGTGCCACTCGCCTCATCTGTTCCCTTGCACGACGTGCCCTTCAGGATGAACCACGTGCTCCAAGGGTGCCACTCGCCTCATCTGTTCCCTTGCATGACGTGCCCTTCAGGATGCACCACGTGCTCCAAGGGTGCCACTCGCCTCTTGACTAACTTGGTAGACATCAATAACCCCTGGAGTCAATACTCTGCGAGGTGAACTTGTGGGAGACTAAGGGCCTCTAAGGAATAAGGCCCCTGCCTTATTGCATGCCCTTTATAATCATTGTGAGTGACTATCGCAGTCTGCTCTCACGGCATCGTAGGTCCTCTCAAACTAGGTAATCGTTAACCTACAGTTCGAGCCACAGTGGGAGTGCTAGTAGGTTGTGGCAGGGATGCTATCCACACCTCTCCCTCAAGATATCTAGTATTCGTGCATGACCCCTTTACTCCATATGTGAGTCTAGTCGGCAAGCTATCGTCAGCTTGCATCATCAACAAATCATGTCAGAATATATCCATGTCATATCATCTAATCAGATGCGCTAATATCATAGTAAAAACAATCAAACCTCAATGGTAGACTCCCTGACTTGATCCGGAGTCCAAGGGGTTCCATCGATGCCTCTGCCTCCTCGAGGTCCAAAATCCTGCACACTTAGTAAAACCGAGTCAATAGCATCTGTCTATGTCAAAGCGGTAAAACAACATGTCATCAACCCATAACGCCTCATAGTCAAAATCAAAAGTTTTAATAGCATAATAATCTGGATCACTTGTGAGCAAGTGTCCTCAAAGAATAAGTTCGCTCAGTGTGCTAGAGAGGGATGTTACATATTCCAAGTATAATGACTTGAAGTAGTAAGATAGTGGTATAGTGATATAAATAATGAAAAATTGTTAAACACTATTTTGATTGACCCTTACTTTTTTCAATAGTATTTTTTTCGATTTTATTTTAGTAATATTGCATTAGGTTCAAGGGTATATGAACGTTTAGGTGAATATCCCTTATAAATTTAACATTTTTTTAATGACTACATAATAAAATTAAAGAAGAGTTTATCATCTCTTCCATTTTAAGGATTTATTTTTTTATCACATCATTTTGAGCATTTTATTTTATCACTAACTTTGTCACTTTTGCCAATTTGTCACATCATTTTGAACATTTTATTACTAGTTAACCTTGTCACTTTTTGACAATAGAATCATTTTTTGATAGTACATAGTGAACATAAAATAAAACATTTAAATTGATGCATAACAGAAAAGTATTTAAGATATTGATGATTAATTTAAAATGCATTGTAAAAAAGAGAATACACAAAACATTATTTCATTACTAGTTAACTTTTCCATTCCACCTTTTGACAATATAATCATATTTTTGACAATACAGAGTGAACACAAAATCAAACATTAAAATTAATACATAGCAGAAAAATATTTAAGACTTTGATGCTTAATTTAAAATGCATTGTAAAAAGGAGAATATACAAAACAGTATTTGACAATAGAATCATGTATTTTTCATATTTTCGAAAGTACACAGTAAACATAAAATGAAACATTTAAATTAATACATGGCAAAACATTAGTTCATAACGAGTTAATTTTGCCACTTTTTTACCATCAATTATGAGAAATCATATTATGAAAAATCAAATATATATGAGACAAAAATTGTTATTTTGAATTCCAAAATTATGAAATATATATATATATAATCAAAGTCTGAATAGTAACACTGTAAAATACATAAGTTCCACATCCATTTTAGGATGATAACAAAAACAAAGACATTTAATTTGAAAATTCTGGACTCTAAGCCATCGCTTTAAGATAGATATCTTCATACATGAAATTCAAACTTGCAAAAAAACAAATTTCAAAAATTAAAAATTTACAATTCAAACATGCAAAATAATACATAATTCAAAAATTGTAATTAAAAAAAAATTGACATACATACCAAAATAGTTAACTGTCATTCTCCAACATACTCTTTCCCACAAAATATATTGTAAACATATTTTCCACCAAATATAATTTAGACATCTTTAAAAATAAAAAACATAATAAAAAAAAATAACACATTAAAGAATATATATTGTAACTAAATATTAAATAAAAAATAAGTAATAATAACATAACCAACCACAGTTAAATAGATTTAAGATCTAGTTACTCTCCAATTAAGAGTACATGATTTAAACAATTTGTAAATCTTATTTAAAATCTTAAAAACAATTAAAAAGAAAAATTATGTTTTTGGTAAAAAAAATTGAATTAGAGTTATATAATAATCTAAAAATAAATATAGAACAGTGTATGAAGAAAGTTCACAAATCTCCATATTAAGTCATTCTTCCAATGAAATACTTTTCTCCTTGTGGATAACGTCTCAAATCCTTGAGGTGAAATTCTCCTTGTGGATAAGGTCCCAAATCCTTGAGGTGAAATTGTCCTTGTGGATAAGGTCCAAATCCTTCAGGTGAAATTCTCATCCCAAGTGATGTTATTGTGTTCTTGGTAAAACAGATTGTGAGTTAGAGTTAGATAATAATCTGAAAATAAATATAGAACTATGTATGAAGATAATTCACAAATCTCCATGTATTAAGTCATTCTTCCAAAAAAATACTTATCTCCTTGTGGATAAAGTCCAAAATCCTTCAAGAAATTATCCTTGTGGATAAAGTTCCAAATCCTTAGATGTAATTCTCATCCCAGATGTTGTTATTTGATCATATTTACACAACAATAAAATACTAATCTCCTCAACAGTTAAATACTTCTCTTCTTCTTCTGTAGTGGTCATATAATCAAATTCCACGATGCCCTTTCAAACTAAAAGACTCATAAATCTCCATATTAAGAAACTCTTCCAAAAAAATACTTATTATCTAAAAAAGTTCAAAAATCTCCATTTTAAAAACCATTCTTCCAAAATATACTTATCTTCTCTTTCCTCAGTGGAATAGATGTTATCATATAATACTATGCCATTCTTGGACAAGAAAACAAGGAATGCAATCGAAGAAAATTTAGCAACTTTATCTTTTCTGATGTGGGATATAATCCATTCTCAAATATTCAAACATATTGAAGTTCAAAATTTGGTCTTCATCATGATATAACCTTAAATTATTTTGAATTTACACTATTTAAGACAACGACAAACTTATCTAGGACTTATATATAATTCAAAATAATTGAGGAAAGGCTAAACTATAAATTTGACAAAACAAAAATTTGATAAAAGTTAAGAACATACATTTATGAATCATCTTGAATGGACACATCATTTCCTAATCTTGGTGCTTCCTCAATCCCAATCTCCCTTCGAAGCACACTCTCAGGTACTCTCTTCTCCACATTAGCCTATATAACACATTTCAAATTTGAAAATTTAAAAAATTATATTCAAATGATTATATAACAAATTAAATTTAAATGATTTTAAGACATTAAATGATACCTGTGAACTCCCACCCTCTTCAAAATCTCCCACTGAGAATTGAGACAAGCCAACCCAAGTACCAAGAGATGGAATAGAGAGTTGTGAACAACACAACTAAGAACTAGATCTAGGATTCAATGTGTTCACAATTATACAAAAATATAAATGTTGTTGATCTCTTATTCAAAAGAGTGGATATTGAACAACTATTAAAAAAAGCATACCCAATTCAATCCATCCAAATTCGAACTTGTCAAATCAAGTCCCCTGTCAACTGGAGATTCATTAACATATCTTCAATCTACAATTAATGGAAAGAATAACTCAATTATTTTTATAGAGACAAGGATATCTAAATCTAGAACTCAAAGTAATATATCATAAAATGCGTCAAAATTTTCTTAAATAGATCACATACCAATCTTCCATTCGAGTCATCATTCTGAATGACCTTCTTCCAACCATCCAGACAAAATTTTGCATACTCTAAAAATTCTTCTACTGACATTGCATCTAAGTCTGCATCTGTTTTATCAACAAATGTGGCTCAGAAATTGGCTTCTTCTCTCTAACGCTTCATGCCAACATCAACACCATAAAACATAGCTTCCAAATTTTCCCCGATTGCAGTCCTAGCCTCTTTTCCAACTTCTAATGTAGCCTAGAACTCTGAAAGTGATGCAAATGCCCTTGTCGGGTGAGCTACTAAATGTTTTGGAGGCCTCAGCAATGCCACACTTCAATATACCCCTTTGCAATCATATGTACGCCCTTTACCAGTCCCATAATATTTGGACGGTAGACTAGTATAATCTAGGTGCATGTGCAAGAAAAAATCCACAAATAAGTGTCTTTCAAAATAGTGTGGAACCTCATCATTCCATGACAATTTCCCATATGCCGCTAAAAATCTATTATACAGATGTCCAACAAAGTCAGCGTGCTTAAAATATTGCACCTTCAACATTTTCCTCTTTGGGCCCTTTTTGAAATTGAACATGGAGATGGTGTCTTCTTTTGAAACTCTGTTTTTTACTGTCTGCCATTTATCAGGACCCATCACCTCTGACTTTCGTCACCTCGTTAAATCGACAAAACTGTTAGTGGTTGGCCCCATCTTTTGATATGCATCCATAAAGTTTTCCAGTGAATTCAAAACAATTTGCAAACTTTGTTTACTCTCCCAAGGAAGTTCCAAGACCGCGAAATCATTTTCCAACATCTTTTTAACACCTGAGCATCACTCAAGTGTCATTGCTTCAATATTTCATTCCCAGGGAAGTTCATCGCCAACATCTGAAGGATATGTGGATGTTGGCGTGTAATCTTAGGTTTCTTCATAACGCGACCTCCTAAATCCACCTTCACCCTATACACTGACATTTGAATCTTTGTGACAACCACTCTCGTTGTCACCCCTTGCTCTAAATTGATTTCCTACACACACATTTGAAATAACTTCAAAATTTAACCTCACATAAGTTTAAATACAACAAAATTCACCAAAAAGAAACAAAATTTAAGAAATTTACCAGAAATATTCTCTTGTCCAGAGCTATTCCCTATAGTCTTAGGTGTAGGAGTATTGATGCACAACCTATCTAAGAAGGTTGCATCCATAACATTGGTTTGAGTAGGTTCTGCAGTTGATCTATTTACAGACTCATTTGAAAATCTCCTCTGACGAGATTGTTGGTGCTCACTCAGAGTCTCATTCGAAGAAGGAGTTCTTGTTCTTCCTTATTGAGAATGGCTAGAGAATTTGCGAGGAATGTTTGGATAACCTCATATCAACATAACTCCTCAATATCTATCCACAATGCAAAGTTTATCAATAAAAATCCAGATATTTACACAAGTTCAAACAATTAAAAATGCAGAGATAAATCAAAGTTTTAAACAATCAAGCCACATAGGTACTCGCTCATTAGAAGGCCCAAATAATTTTCATTTAGCCATGAATAAATCAATTAAAAGATAAGTAAGGGGTCCATAGAAATCATGGCAAATTTCATAACATCCCCAACTGGTACGACTCCTACGATGTACAACCGATGAAAGAACCATTAATTTTTATTTTTATTTTGTTTGTAGGAAGGTAATAATGGCATTATACTCAACATCACAACATGACAATGACACAACACATGCAACTCACACAACAACAACATAATGGCCTAACAGAAAAACACATCAAGCACCTAGAAGCAATGTACGACATTCAACCGACAAAAAATAAGAATGACTACCCATATGTCTTACCCTGCAATGGTTAGGACCTCTAAGACACATAAGCAATGCTCAAGCCCAAGTTCCCATCGATTTTGACCATTTAAGGTCTCAGGGCTAGCGATTGTTCTGAGGAACAAGGAGGTGTTTACATCCCACCCGACACAAGAAGACCAAGCCTACTGAGCTAAGGACAATCATCCTAACAACCCAAAATTAATTACACAAGTAACTAGAACCCTTACAGTGAGCAAAACCAATCATATTGAACGTTTACAAAACCACGTACAACATTAATTAATATTAAACAACAACCATTAATCAAGGCTAAAAGTTTGTTATCTATGAATTAAATTGGCGTTAATTACAGATCAATTAACCAGTCTAAATTCCATCAGTCAACGAGTTACCCACCAAACTTAACATGAATTATGACTCAAATTTAGCGAGTTTGGGTTACCAATTAGGTGATATCTATAAATCCAACTAACCATAAACTTGAATAACAACATTAACATTCTTAAAGTGGAATGCTACCTATAGCACTGATGAATAGTTATACCTCAACATTAGTCTAGATATAATGACTAAACTAACCACACTAGTTGGTTATTATCATTGAGGAGGAAACTGTCAGCTAATAACATTGTTGTAGCAAATCAACAAGGTAATTACATATATGTTACATAACAATTTATTACAACAGTTAACCATGCATTTAACACAATGATTAACATAATCAATTAATTGAGCAATAACAGGGTAGTTTGCATGATTATTTTCATAACAAGTATTATAGCACTAACAAGGAGATTATCATGTTAATTAACATAAGAATTAATACAACAGTAGCGAGGCAATTTATATGACGGTTAACATAACAATTAATAGCGCAACCAAATGGCTCTGGTTACATTTTTTCATGCCACCTGTGATGTGAATCCAACCAAATGGCTCTGAGTTCATTTTTGTTTTAAAAACCCGTAATTACTTACCTGAGACACATTTTTGTGGGAAGGTTTATGAGAAAATGGTTACGAATTTTCCCACGCCATTTAAAACCCATTTCAAAAATGGGGTCATTTACCTTCCACAAGGGAAGATTCTTCAGAAGCAAATCCATTTCAGAGGTATGTTTCATTTTCTGGATAACATTTTCTCAGAAAATTTGTTTCGCCTAAGTTTTTTTTTTTTCCCTTTCCTCTCTGTGGTTTTGAAGATATGCAGAAAATGACTAAATTCTATCATAGACAGAAGATAAACCCTCCTATCAAAGAGTTGTGTGATGATCCACACGATTACTATCTCTTCGTTGAACCAAACTTCATTACTTTTCAAACCCCCATGGTTAAGGAACCATGATTCATTTTTTTCACCCAGAATAACGTTGGAACAGGTAATGGATGTGCGGAAATAAAGGTTTTCCTCTACCCTTGCTTCTGAGCATAATCAGGGTCATATTAACAAACCTACTATCAAGAAATTTAAAAAAAAATGAGAAACAAGGTAACTTTGATTCGAGCTTTATAAATAATAGAACTAAGCAGCCTAATAATCTGATCATTAGAAAAATAAACAAATTCCACTATCATAAATTTGGATTTGTCAAATTGCTGAAATAGTTAATAGTTGTTTATTTTTTGGATTTGATTATGATTGAAAAAAATAAAATAAACAGATTTTTATCTTTTATTTTTACTATTTTAGACTAGCTACAGAAACCTGTAGCTGGCTGCAGAATCCTGTAGCTTATCTTTTTCTAAAAATCAGTTTATATTATTATCTAAAATCGAGTCTCTTTTAATAAAAAAATAGTTATTAGTAATGGCTTGTTCTAATTTATCGAATTGTTGTTTCTTTTCTCAGGAATTGGGAGATGTTCTTGTTGATTATTTGGAGTTAATATTTTCAATTATAATGATTAGTAGTGTCTCTTTCCTTATGTCTTAGAAAAACTTTTATCTATCCTTGATTAAAACCAATTCTTTTATAAGTGGCTCCCAACCCACTATTTTTCTAGTATTTTTTATTTTATGAGATCCTACTCTATCCTATGAGATAGGAGAATGTGATCTTAGGTCACTTTAAATACTATTCATTTTGTAAGTAAAAGACATCTTTGGTTGGAACAGGTTATAAGTATATAATCCTCAGAACTATATGGACAAGAAGTTCGCATTTTGGCTTTAGACCGATGTGACATTGTTCCATCTATGTTTTACCTTTTATATTATGAGATATTGATATGTTACACAACTTTAGCCTCTTTAGGATATGATATTTCATTTTATTGAATGCTTTTAAATTTTTTCTATAACTTGTTGTTTCACATATTATCACTGTGATCATTATATCAATTTTAATATCATGATTTATGTTTGATGTTTAGTTGATTGATAAAATCAATGCTTTACATTAAGATTTATGTTATTGTAATCATTCATAATTATAAGATCACTGTACATGCATGTGTACTATTTTGTTCTTATATCCTAACTGTCAATAAACACCTTGAATTTATTCGGGAGGCATTAGTACAAGCCTGCCATAGATTTATCTCACAGGAAAGATAGTTGGAGTTTTGGATTGCACAAAGACATAGACATAGTATGAAACAAATCTCAGGTTACCATTATTTCCATTTAATTTATCTTATTTTATTTATTAGCGAAACATGACAGTTTTAGATTGGCTTTGACCATCACTCTATCCTTGTTTCAAATCATGTTTTATTTAGGGTTCTTAGATATGTGATTATAAAACAAAAAATATAAAAACATGTGCTTTCTTTATCTTCTTTCGAAAACAATTACTAGACATTAATTTTGCAAGGCATTCACTAAAACTTGCAACTTGTAATTACTCTGTTCATAATGACATGTTCATATTTATCTTGTTGTTTAAAACATTTGTAAATAATTAGATTAAAGTATATGTATTATTATATTTGTTATAATTAAGTAGGTTATTTATTTTCTTTGTTTTAGGACCCTGGTGAGCTAACAGAGCCATTAAACCCGTCAAAATATATTACACCAAACGGCTTGGGTTATTTAGACAACCCCGGTCCGGATCTATTGTTCCAGTTGACGACAAGTCAAATTTTCCCGTCAACACTCCCAGAGTGCCAAACTCGTGAAGTGATTAGCATGTTCTTATCACTAATTAAACTTGAATTAGGTCGTTTTTATCATCTAAATATTTTGGGATTTTGGGGCTCCGGGTTCGGGGAACTATGCTTGCTTTGGATTGGAATCTCCTAGAGTAGTAAGTCTCCCAAGTGAAAGATCTACCTCCACATGTCCTCGTTGATGGATGATAGAGATTCACTTCAGGACTTTGGGGGTTTGGGCTTCAAGATTTTATGAATGTTGTCCTTGGAAATCCCCTAAAGGACGATCTCCCAAATCTGACGTGTCAGCCAGATGCCATATTGCTTACGTGTTATGGAAGGAAAGGTGACACGTGTCACATGGAAATGGGTGAATGATGGAACCAAATGACCTAGAATGAGTGCCATGTTTCATGACTAATGAGTGTGCCCACGTTCTTCGACACTTCAGACTTTAGGAGTTTTGGATTGTGAAGCATGAAGTTTTCCCAGATTAGTACGTACCTGGTTGACATGGCAGGCTCTTAAGACTTCTGTCT
>ML783481.1:239836-273890 GCA_009831015.1 Picea engelmannii | reverse complement strand
AATTTTTTCGAGCTTAGATAAAGACGGTGGATGCCCCTTTACCACTTCAATCGGTCAAAGATGAAACGGTGTGGGGTGAGAACCTTTAAGAACTTCAGCGGTAAAGGGGTGGCATAAATCTGACTATTAATTTCTGGGCTGTTCAATAATTACAATTTCTAACAACCTGGGGATGACCTTGGTCAATTCCTATGTTTTATAGACTTTGAGAGAATATTCTTTTGAGGTAATTCAATGGCTATTCGACGAAGAAGCTTCGAAAAACTTTACCGAAAACCTAAGCACAGCCAAAGCATACTCTCGGCCTAAGTACTCGGATACGACAAAAGACCCTCCCTACCCTAAGTATGAAATATTATGCCCATACCAAACCAGATGCTCACACTTGCAGACAATTTCTCCACGCTGATTGGTTTCAATAGAACAACGTACCCAAATCAATAAAGAAATTCTTGTGCACGGTTTCTGTAGTAAATGAGAGTGGAGAATTTCCCTTGATAATTGATGGTCTACTGACTTGATTATTTAATATTGGATTTCCCTCGATAAATGCTGATCCTCGGTCATTTATCCTTAAAAAAATAATAATTTGAATGGGAGCACACTGTTTTTTTTTTAAACAATTGCCCAATCACTCAAGGAACCCTCCACCTATCGTTGTATAATATTGGGCACACGTTTTTCGCAACCGGAAACTTCGTATAGAGCATCACCTGCAATTAAAATTCGAGGAATTCCGGAAAAAGTCTATGCGAATTATTACTAGCTACATTAAAGGAATTGCCGATCAGGATCGCATGTTAAATTTATTACCATACAAAGCTAACCGTACCAGTGGGAATGGCTATTTCATTTTATCACCCTAAAGGTTTAAATGCACTTATCCATTGCAGACCCTACCTTTGAAGAAAATCTGGTGCTCCATCCATCAAATTTATTAACTTTAGCCTTTTCGAGCTTATCCGGTTTCTACATCCGAACAAAAAAACGAGATATTCTTATTGCAAGGGTTGCTGATTAACCGACTAACCCTTATTGAAAGTTGGTCTGAATATAAAATATCACTGTATCCTACCTTAAATACTGCAAAAATATCACAATCTCACAACGTTATGAATATTTAACTACTAAATATATCGTTGCTAAGCTAGGTTTGATCTTATTCCGCTTTCCATGTGCTTTAATAGATGCCAAAGCCAAGCCCGAGACCGGAGGATTAAATAAGTCTCCTACAAGCTATGCAGTACATCTGGCGTGGTTTTCTTCATCTGTCACAAGTTCATTGAAATTGTTACGTCGACTTTTCTCATAACGTTCATTACATTTCACACCAAAATATTTTCTTTTAAAGTTAACCCTTTTATAGTTTAATATTGAAAGCATAGGAGAAGCACTAGTCGGTTGGAAACATGCTAACCAATTTTTTCATGGGGTAACATGCCTATGCATGAAGTTATGTTAATGAGTATGCATGCAATTTATTTATAAACTATTTGTGTAACTATGTGATCTATTTATGTTTATGATTAGTCTGTGTAATTGAGGGATAGAGGTTATATATACAAGCATACCCATAAACATATGAGGACAATGAGAATGCAAGTTGCCGATAATTTTTTTTCCTATTTAAGTTTCCACATAAATTACTGTGTCAATTGTATGATTGATGTGCTTGATTTTATGTTGATTTTATGCTTGTTTGATTTTGCTTAGTTTATGCTCCGTTATATTTACTATGTTTTGCTTCATCTTCCTAACATAATCTTCGTATGAAAATGTAAACTCGTCACTGAAGGGAATATCGTATGAAAGCAATGAAGGCATATTTTTATGATAGCAAGAATATGGTCTTACTTTTCTGGCGAACACCATCAAAGATTTGGAAATAAGTGGTACACGGTCGCAGAAGTAAAAATAAATGGTATAAAGGTGAATAATCAAAAGGAAAATGTCCGCAGATGTTTAAATCAAATCAAAGAAGAATTTTATATAACTTGCTTTTTGACATTGAAGATACTCAACTTGTCGCAGCGGCGGTCCGATCGATATAAAGTTTACATTGAAAAATCGAAAGAAGAAGAAAATTCGTTGGAAAAAGAGAGGTCGGAAATATATGATTAAGTCGAATTGACATGAAAGTATCAGAAGTACTGTTTAATCTGGTTGGAGGCAGAGATTGTTTGGAATAAAGATCTTTAGATGGAAAAGAAACTACAAAGAAGCAAGCAGACCATTGGAGACAGTTTACAAAACCAGGGAGTTAAGGAAGATGCTCCACTGGAATGAGAAAATCTACTTTTCAGTGTTATATTGATACGGTGGAAGGTAAAACAACTTTCAGGAAGTCCAAGCCATTCAAGTGGGGGTCGATGAGTCGGTAAAAATCGAGTATGAAATATCAAAATAACCAGTATACTGGGACGTTTATGCATTCAGCCATAAAGGTTTGAAAGGATTAATTGCCAAAATGGGTCACATGAAAATTCACCTCATCGTTACAGTCAATCTGATAAAACAAGAAGTAGTGATTATGATAGCTGCGAGAGTCATATATTTAATCGATGATGAATAGTGGAAATGCCATGTGGTAGGACAGTAACCCCAAAAAATCTAGAAGTCCTCAAGAAATTAAATAGTACAGATCCAATCCCCAAATAAACCAATGCAAATCCAGGGCGACCAATATAAAGCCTGCTAGCAGCATTGAATGCTGCTGCAGCACCGTGGAATCACCTTGGTATATATAAGTGATATATAACGTCTGGGGAAGCATTTAATGTTGCTTAGCAGTCTGTTAAACGTTCTAGCTTTTGGTTGTTTTTTGCTACTTTTTTCATTTGATTTTGTTCAAAATCAAGTGAGGAATGGTTAGATCTGCAGATTTGAAAATAGCGATTTTGTTCAAATTTACATTGCCGAGTCAAAAAATCCAAAAAGTAGAACCTTTAGCCAAGACCCATTTGTGTCATCCAAATCCAAATCCAGTAATTATTCTTTTAACTATGAATCAATTGAGTGGAATTTCAATGTTACTCAATAAAATGTATGAATCAATTAAGTGGAACTTCAATCTTACTCAATAAAATGTGTGTCCCAATAGGATGAGTGTTCCACACCTACTATCAATACTGAAGGTTTCTATTGAGTCATTCTGACACATGACACCATGAACATTGCACCATTACATACCATTAGCTAAGTTCCGCGCAAATCGACACTTCATTTATATCACTACACACAGGGATGAGCAAGGAACATTTACACTCCAGATCACGAAGGAGTGGCCAACAGAGTTCCTTCTACCGGTTGAGGATGCATAACTTTTCAACCCTAACATCATAGCCCTTAGTCACCCAGGACAAGCATGTCGGACAAACTAGTGCGAAGAGGAAGAAGAAAAAGAAGGAATTTCAAAACATAGAAACTGATGAGGAGGACTCTGTATCAGAAGAAAGTAGACCTGACTCATTCGCAGGAGGAGGAGGAGACAAATTAAATCAAGAAGGAGGAGGGGAAGAAGGAGAAAATCAAGGAGAAGGAGAGGCTACACCACTGAAGGACCGAAGGTTTCTCCGTAGAAACCTTCATCAAGAAAGAAGACCCAGGCCAATAAGCCCTAGCTAGAGGCTAGGCTCACAGAGGATGACATCGTCTCGTCTGCGGAGCGATGGAGGATGCATCTGAGAACCTCTTACAGAGATATGGCGCAAAGCAAGAAGAGTTGTATGTAAGAGTTGAGAAGGAGTTGAAGGAGATACAACGAGCTATTCAAGTTATCCATGCAGTACCTACTGCACCCTCCTCGTCGAAGACTGCAGAGTTGGGGGATGACCCAACCCAACTTCGAAGATTGGTAGATGCAACAGAAGCTCAGCTTCACCGAGTCCAAGAGGAGAAGGAAAAGGCTATAGAATCCATGAAGAAAGAAAGAGAGGATATCTTGGAGAAACCACGAGTTGCGCGATACTATGCAACCACTTATGAGAATGAGAACGAGTTTTGGGTGATGCTCAAGGAGGAAAACACAAAGGTACAGAGGGAAAAATATTGGTTTCTCGCAGAATAGACCACAGTCAGAGAAGTGGTGGGCAGAGCACTTCGCTCTGTGCCAGAGTGCAGTACTGTGCAACCTCTTATGAGAACGAGAGGGAGGAGTTATGGGAGATGCTCAAGGAAGACAATGCAAAGATATAGAGGGAAAAAGACTAGTTGCTCGCAGAACAGACCACAATCAGAGAAGTGGTGGGCATAGCACTTTTCTCTATGCCAAACATGGCATAGGAGGAACATGAGGAAGTTGAGGCTCAAGTGATGAAGCTCGTTGAGGCCATCCAACAGATTCAAGAAAGGGTAACAAAGTTGGAAATCCAAGCAATTATGAGCACTCTGTAGGAAGTACGCGACCAGAGGGCGGAAGCTGCTAAGAGTGTAGTGGAAAGGATCAGAGTCATCGCCTTAGAATGCAAGAAGCTACGCAACATAAGTGCGCAGGACTATGAACACCTCACGGAAGACCCAAAACATAGGAAGTTGGAAGCGCAACTAGAGGAGGCACAACAACAGGCACTGACAGTTCAAGCATAGATGAAGTCGCTCACTGCAGTCGAGAGAATGAAGAGATCACAAGAACAACGCACAGTCCAGCAATAGATTACTCCCATCCAAGGAAGAGTCATGGAAGTCACGCAGAAGCTACAACTGATGCAGGATGAAGCTTGTGTGGTATTTGAAGAGATCGAAGGACAAGGTTCGCAACTGGACCAAGTCGTTGTGGGAGTGGAATAACGCCTGGAAGGGCATGTTACAGCGGAAATGATCTAGGAGTTTGTTGAGCAGGAGGCTCAGACAAAGAAACGAGTTGAGGCATCTCGAGCTAAGATCGAGGCCTTTGAAGCAGCACTACCCAGATCTGAGTGACTTGGAATGAGTCACAGGTGAGTGTTAGGGGCTTGTTGACTCTCAACCAAGTTTTGAGGAAACATTGGTCAGGTTTGACAACTTTTTGGACTTCGACAGGCTGGTTGAAGATGGAGCACCCAGGCAAAGCTAAGATCGTGGATCTCACTTTTTTAGTGGGATTTGTGGACCCAGAAAGGGGTTCATTAGAGTCTATGTAAATGGTTATGGGATGTCAGCCCATGGTTTTACCCATGATTAGGCCTTTTTGTAAGCGATGTAAAATTATAAATAAGA
This sequence comes from Picea engelmannii, assembly GCA_009831015.1. Lineage (NCBI taxonomy): Eukaryota > Viridiplantae > Streptophyta > Pinopsida > Pinales > Pinaceae > Picea > Picea engelmannii. Next base: position 268,697 of record ML783481.1, on the reverse strand, counting down.
AAAGTAAGTAGTAGGTAGAAAAGTGAAAAGGGAAGTAATTGGTTAAGTGCAAGAGGCAAGTACTTCTGTGTGTCTTTGTGAAACAAAACATATATGTAAGGCTCTCTTCTTGATAGAGGTGTTGGCTCTATACCTTAACCTGATTTTGGGAAGGTGGATCTGGTGTGTAGTGCGCAGATCACTTGTCTCTTGCAAAGCTTGGATATGTGGATTAATGCACAGGAGCAGATGAATGTAAGAGATTGAAGCATAATAAAGAAGAAGAATAAGCTGGTGGATGTATCCCCACACTGGGGTGAACCAAGTATATCATGTGTTGATTGTTTGCTTTGTGTTATGATATTTATACTCTAGATCTTCTTAGTGCATTGATTATTATGAATGATAGATAGATATATCAATTCTTAGTTCTTTTCCTATGTGAATGTGTTAGATCTAAATATTTTATGATAAGTGCAATGTATATTTTGTCATTGTTATCGCGTCGATTTGTACTTAGGGTTTGATCTGTGATGTGGGTAAAGATAATGAATTAATGTGTGTTGTTCCTAAGTACTCTACAAAGAGTTATAATCACATATTTGTGGCCCAGCTTGGTTATAGACACTTGAGTCCTGTAACCCCACCTACCTCTACCTCAGGTGAGACTTCGCCTGCTTTGCAGGTGTTGCCGAAAGGGTTGGTAGTTAGGGTTTTGTTGGTGCGTTGTTGAAGCGTTGAACCCTGGGTCTGCCCCTGTGCCAACACCTATCCAGGCTTCTTGAGGAACTTTATTCTTTACATTCTTTGTTGGACATATGTTCAAGATGTATATTGCAGTTGCTAATGCCTCACACATTTGACAAATGTTTGGTTTCCAACATATTGTGCATCATTTCCATTATGGTTCTGTTATTTCTCTCTGCGAAACCATTCTATTGTGGTGTATATCGTGTGGTGAATTGCTTGTAGATTCCATGATATTTACAAAAGTTTTGAAATTCTCTTGAGATGTATTCTCCTCCTCTATCAGTTCTTAGACACTTGATGTAATAACCACTCTGTTTCTCCACAAGTCATTTAAAATGATAAAAATAACACAATGTATCATATTTATGCTTTAAGAAATAAAACCATGTATTTCTTGAGAAATCATCAATAAATGTTAGAAAATAAGTATTGCCTCCTATAAATAGAGTTTTCATTGGTCCACAAATGTATGAATGTACAATTTCTAGTGGATCTTTTTTTGTGTAAGAATTTTCAATTTTAAATGATTGTTTACGTTGTTTTCCAAATATGCAGCCTTCACATATCCTTTCTGGTTTTTCAATCAATGGAAAACCTTTTACCATATCCTTTGTGTGTAGTATCTTCAGAACTCCAAATTTAAAATGTCCAAATCTGAAATGCCATAGTGAGGAATCATCCTTTATTTCATATTGGAATGATTCCTTCATTTCTCCTCCATTTTATCCTTCCTTAGTACTGTGCACACCATTTTCTTCTTTGGAATTGCACAAACTTTCTACTGTAAATGCAGTTTCTAACTGTGCATCTTTTTCTTTACCAATAACTTGTGTTGTATTCTTGTTGGTTGGTTTCAATGTCAATGGGAACATCCTGTTACTTGTCATATGGATTTTTGCAATAATTTGATTTCTTGGGCATTTATCCATAATCACACAATGATTATCTTCCATGTAGATTATGTATCATTTTTTTAACAATTGTCATGTGCTCATCATATTGTGATTCATACCATAAACATAATATACATTGGGCATAACATTTTGTTCTCATTTCTTAGTTCAAATGTTTATATTTCCTTTCCCTAAGACAATGACTTGGATATTTACTCCAAGTGTAACCTTGGTTTGGATTGACTTATCGAAACTCGAAAACAACTCTAATTTTCTTTCCATGTGGTTACTACAGCCTGAATCCAAATACCATATGTCAAGGGACTTTCTTTAGCAACATTGCATTTAATTGGGCATACTATAAGCAGTGTTTCAATGTGTGCCATAAACATAGTGTGGGTTTGGTTATTTGTGTTGTTTGATTGATCTTGACATTGTTTGTTCTTATTATATTGTCTCTTCCTATACTCATATGCATAATGTCCATAATTTTTATAGTAATGGCACTGGATCTTAGATTTGTCAATTCTCTAACCACTTGGTTGACTGTTAGCTTGGCTTTATGCTCTTCCACCAGTATTTCCAGGATTGTCATTGTGTCCGCCTCTGACATAACTTCTTCCTCTTCCTCTAGAGTTAGCTCTCCCCCTTCCTCTTCCATGACCTACAAATGAGTGTGCGAAAATGAATTCTCTAATGAAATACTTGACCTATTTAATATGTGTTCATGATTAAAGAGGGAAGCTTGTAGTTCATCTAAACTAAACTCACTCAGGTAATTTCCCTCTTCCGGAGTCACAACTAAGGTATCAAATTTAGGAGGAAAACTCTTAAGTACCTTCTCAACAACTTTTTTTTCCTTTATGGTTTCACCATGAGACTTAATCTGATTTATCAGGTTGATAACATGGGTATAAAATTAATCTATTGTATTTGACTCTTTCATTAACATTGCTTCAAAATATCTTCTAAGAATTTGTAGTTTTGGAGTCTTGACTTTGTCCATACCTTGATAAGATGTTTTTAATAGGTCTCATGCTTCCGTGGAATTTTTTTCTGATCCAACTCTTGGGAGTATTCTCTCATACATGGCTTGATGTATGTAAAACATCGCCTTTCCATCCTTCTTCCTTTGATCTTTGAATACATCCTTCTCAACTTGCGTGAGGGCATTGTATGATGTATGATCGATTGATTCCATGTAGCCATTCTCAACTATCTCCCATACATATTGACCTCGAAACAGTTCCTTCATGGTCAAGGACCACATCTCATCATTTTTTCCTATAAAAGTGGGAGGTTGGAGATTTGAAGTAGAAGCCATATTTCACCTTTCAACATAGTTTCTTCTCTTGAACTTGTTCTGATAGAAGCTTCTCCTGATCAACTTTTTTTTGACCAACTTGATCCGATATTAGATCTTGGATCTACAACACACAGGGAAATTGTGCATAGCATAGTGATAAAATACTACGCATCACAAAACTCAGTCACTAGACACTAGTGACTTATTGTGCAATGGGAAACCTACTCTAATTTCTATGCACTGTGATAAAATACTTAAAGTAACAATTTATTCGATGTGGTAGTATTTAACACATAAAACATAAACACAACAGAAGTTCAAATTTACAAATGAAATTGACAACTCACAAAATATTGATATATGTTAATAACTTTGATGCATTGTGCATGATTACAAAGTACAATGAGCTTCAACGCCAAAAACTTGTTCTGTTGACTTCACAGACACACAACTTTTTCTCAAAATTATTCAACTCCTCAACTATTGTTGTTGTGTTTGTCTTCAAGACTGTGTTCTTTCTACCTCTTAGCATCCTATGTCGACTAACTAAATACTCAGACTTATATGAACTAAGACTGAGTAAAACCAACTCAACATTAAAAGCACAATAAATTCGACTGACTCTTCATCCACTTAAATGGACTTGAGAAAGATAATATCATCTCCATTAATTTAACTCCTCTGATTGTTGATTGATAAAACTGATCTTATGTAAACGTAAAAGTAAACTAATGAACATAAGTTGCAGACTGACAAAACTGACGGAAAAATCCTCTGACTAACTCGTTGATTGAAAAAAATGAATGATTGACAAATTGACGGAGACATGAGCTCATCGAATTGTAATTACAATTTCAGACACCCCCAACAATGTTTCCAACATTTTGTGTAATCCCTTGCACAATGTTGCTCCTGCCACAGTATGCACCATACCTTGAAATCAACCTCTCTTTGCATGCCAACTAAAAATGTGATTTAGGATAGGTACAATGTATCTTATTAATATATAAAATATTTTTTTGAATGGATGTATGGATCAAGGAGATATACAAGGAGTTCAAAAATAATCTTTTACCTGTAGTAAACTTGAAGATCAACACCACTATCATGACGACTCACACAACAATTCCCCACAATCTTTCAAATAATGGATGCATGAAATAGAAGAGAAAAATGAGAGTAAATGTCATTCTGACCTTATAGAATGGAAAATTCTCCTTAGATAATTTGCAAGAAATTGCCAAGACATTTTGCATATGTAAATAAAATTCGATTTCCAACTGCCTAATACTTGCATAATTTTTTCAAACACTTTATCATGCAAGAATTTATGAACATGTTTGAGCTCGATGAAGCCTTTGGAAACACTTAAATTCCATTCTACATTGGATACCTTTGAAGGATGCAGGGGAGTGCTTTAGGAAACAACAAACAACTACAACACAATGCAGGAAACAACAAACAACTACATAAATAGTTTCAGCATTGTGCAACACCACTAGTAACGTACAACACACATTGGGAATCAACAAAAAGATACAAAAAGGTTATGTCAAAGACATAATTAAACCACCCTTGCATCATAAAATAAAAATCGATACTGTGTTCCAATAACAATAAAAAAATATGTTTCGCATATTCAGATCCAAATATAAACACATAAATATAACCAAGACACAACAAGAAATAAATATAGAGTTTACAAAATCTCATTGAGAACAAGATCAAAGAATAAAATACACATAAATACTTTGTTTTTCAATTCAACTCAATGTTACACAAACTCTATGTCTTTTCACTACCCAACAAAATCAGGATTACCCACAAAAATCAGGATTACATACATATTTCTACTGATGCAATTAGTCGATTACATAAATTAACTTGCCCCTTTATTGTCCCTAAATCAAATTTGGCTCTTCATAATTTTGATGGTTCATAGCGCCTTTGAAATTCATTGAGTTGAGATAAAGATAGTGGATGCCCCTTTTCCACATCAATGAGTAAAAGATGAAACAATGTGGCAGCGATAACCTTTCAAAACTTCAATGGTCAAGGCAGTGGCACAAATATGATGATTAATTTCTGGGCGGTGAAACAATTACAATTTCTAACATTCTCCCCATAATTATTTCACTAGAACAAAATTGTTGCAACTTAAAATTGTTGTTATATCCTTCAACATTCAAATTTTTTTTTACTACAAAATGTTGGAACATGTTCCAACATTTAAGAAAATGTTGTTACATCATATAAAGCCCTAAATTTTTGCTGCGAATTTCAAACAAATCTTTTGAAAAGGGTTTTGTAAATATGTCTGCAAACTGATCTTGGGATCTGCAAAACTCCACAAAAAATTCATTATTGTTTATCATCTCTCGAATAAAATGATATCGTGTATCAATATGAATACCCTTCTTATGGAAAAACATGATTTTGTTAAAGTGCAATGGATGATTTATTGTCACAAAAAATATGAGTCGGTTCATCCTATTCAGGTAGCAACTCAGACAAAATTCTTCTAATCCACATAGTCTGACATCCAGTTGTTGTTGCTGCAACATATTCTTCCTCAGCATATGATAAAGTCACAATGGATTGTTTATTTGAAGCCCATGCTACTTCTCTTGATCCAAAGTTGAACACATGTCCTGATATGATTTTCATGTCATCTGCACAACCTAAAAAATCACTATCAGTATATTCAATCAACTTGAAATATGAATATGATGTGTACATGACACCATAATTAGTTGTTCTAGAAACATATTTTAGAATCATCTTTCCATATTGCTAATGGGTGTTCTTTAGAGACTCCATAAATATGGAAATCAAACTTACAACAAACATCATATCAGACCTTGTTGTTGTCAGATACATGAGACTTCCAAACTGTCTATTATACAAAGTCGTATCAACATTTGACCCTTCATCCTTCTTAGTAAGTTTTGTGCGAGTTATAATTGGAGTTACACTTGGATTACAATTCACCTTCCTAAATATTCTTAATATATCATTTGCATAATTAGATTGACAAATAAAAATACCATTTTCAGATTGAGTTATTTCAAAACCAAGAAAACACTTCATCATCCATAAATCAATGATTTGAGATTCTATTTTCATGGAAGTTTTAAACTCATTTATTGAGAGATATCTAATGAAAACCAAATCATCAACATACAAGCAAACTATCAATATTTTACCCTCCTGATTTACCTTTGTATACAGATTTGGCTCACTTGGACATATGTTGAATCCTTCATTGTTCAAGTATTGATTAATCATGTTGTATCATTCTCTGGGTGCTTGTTTCAATCCATACAATTCTTTATTTAATATATAGACCTTATCTGGATGACCATCAATATCATATCCTCGAGGTTGTTTCACATAAAACTCTTCTTCAAGAAAGCCATTTAAAAATGCAAACTTTACATCCATCTATACACACACCATTTATTATGAGCAACAATGGCTAACATCATTCTTATTGTATCAAGCCTGGTTACAGGTGAAAACTTTTCATTATAATCAATATCGGGATATTGACTGAACCCCTGAGCTACAAGCCTTTCCTTGTTCTACTCAACTTCACCTTCAACATTTAACTTGGTCTTGTAAATCCATTGAACACCTATACAATTTTTACCTCTAGGAAAATATACAAGTTCCCAAATATTATTCCTTTCTATGGCATCAATTTCCTTATTCATAGCTTCTACCCAAACTTCTTCTTTAACAACCTCATCAAATTTTACACGATCATATGCAATCAATGAAAAATTTGAAACTTGATCTACATCATTATTTTGCTCCTACAATTATCTTAAACTTCTAATCTTCTGACCTCTAATTTAGCTTCTCAATGAAGATAAAGTAGGATTTGATTCAACACTTACCTATGATCATGTTTCTTGATGTCCACCATATCCTGATGGTGTGCCACATTCTTCAGTTTTGGGTGTTCTTAGCTTTGATGGGTTGACTCCTCATAATTGTCTTATAGGATTTCTTGTTGCAGGTGTATGTGATTGTGGAATAAATTTTCCACCCTGTACGGTCATCACTAGCATCATCTCTATGGGAAAATTCATCTCCCTATGTAACAACTTTATCAATGCTACCATCCCAAGCATTTTCTTCCTTCAACTCAACATCTTTGTTGATAGCATACTTATTGGTGATGGGATTATAGAATGTATATGCCTTATACTCCTCACTGTATCCAACAAATACACATTTCTCACTTATGTCATCCAAATTTCTCCTCATCTCTTCAGCTACATGTTCATAATCCACACATGAGAAAATCCTCAAATGGGATACATTGTTACACTTATCATTGCAAGATTCGCGGGGAACTTGGTTCTTCACACATTTAGTTGGAATCATTTTCAAAATATACAACTAATAAATAATTTCATCTCCCCAATATTCATTCAGAAGATGCTTGTCCTTCAACATACTTCGAGCCATAATCATAATGGTTTGATTCTTCCTTTGAGCTACTCCATTCTGTTGTAGAGTATAATGAGTAGTAAATTGTCTCTTGATTCAATGAGACTGACAAAATTCCATGAAATCAATTAGTATATACTCACCTCCTCTATCTGATCTGAAGACTTTAATATATTTGTCACTTTCTTTTTCAACCATGGCTTTAAACCTCTTGAATATATCAAAAGCTTCATACTTCTGCTTCAACTAATAAACCCATGTTTTATGACCAAAATCATCAATAAATGTCATTAAATAAGCATTACCAATTAGAGAAGGTGTTTGCATTGGTCCACACAAGTTTGCGTGTACAAGCTCTAATGAAGCGTTTTCCCTGTATGAAACTCTAGAAATAAATTTCACCCTATGTTGTTTTGCAAGAATGAAAACCTCACATGAGCTCATTGGTTGTTGAATACTAAGAAACCCTTTCACCATTTTCTTCTTCTGTAGAAAATATAGACCACCAAAATGTAAATTGCCATACCTCAAATGCCATAACCATGAATCATCTAAACTCTTAGCTTTATAAGCATTGAAAGAGTCACTGAGAAAATTTCTCATCATAAGCGGAAACATTATATTCTTTGTCATCTCTACCATGGAAATCAAGTGCTTACTTGGATACTTATCATAAATTGTGCATACCTTATTCTTGGAGAACACTCTGTACTTTTTCTCCATTAGTTTTCCAACACTTAATAGATTGCATTTCAGACCATGTACATAATAAACATCATCTATTTTCCTTCTTCCATCATTCTTAGTATAAACAACAATCACACCTTTACCATTAACTCTTACCTTACTTTCATTACCCAGCTTTACCTCTGACTGTTATTGGTGTCTAAAGTGGAAAACAAATATTTATTTCCAGTCATGTGATTGCTACATCCGCTGCCCAAAAACCAAACATCACTTGAACTTTCTTGGGACTGGTGACATTACAGGTCAGAAACACAATTTTGTTTTCATCTTCAAACTCCTGTATAATGTGAGCAGACTACTTTCTAGCATTTTCTTGCTTCTTCCAGCACTTGTTAACATATACCCAAATTTATTGTCATAATAACATTGTACCTTAGATTTTCCATACCTTTTATTTCCTTGATGTCAGATCTGCTACTCCCCCTTAAACTAGGAGAAATTTGGTGGGTTTTCTCCTCAGATTTTGAATCATTTTTGTTGTCTCTATGATCAATAGTTCGACCTAATCTTCCTCTACTACTAGACCTTACTCTTCCTCTACCTCTAGTAACATGCAAGTGGGATTTGAAGGYATTCTCTAATGGATTATCATCATATCTAGACATCCTAKATTCATGRGCAATCAAGAACCTGTTAATTCATCAATATGCATTTGACTAATATMTTTAAAWTCATCTATGGGTACAACTACCGATTCAAATTTCTTTAGCAAAGATCTAAGAACTTTCTCAATCACTCTCTTGTTTGAGAGATACTCTCCATACTGTCTTAACTCATTTAAAACATTCATGACTTGAGTCATGAAACTATCAACTGACTCATTGTCCTTCATCTTTAGATTCTCAAAGTCTCTTCTCAAATTCTCAACCCTAACAGTATTCACCTTGGATACACCTTGATAGCTAGTTTCAAGAGTGTCCCAAGCTTGTTTTGAAGACACTTCACTTGACACCTTCGGAAATAGGATTTCATTTAGGCCTTGTTGAATAAGACTGAAGGATTTGTTTTCTTTCTTTTTGTTCTCCTTCAACAAAGTTCGCTCAACATTTTTCAGAGGCATTTCTTCTGCTTGGTCAACAAACTCTCGATAACCAATAGTAACAAACTCCCAAAGATCTTGAGAACGCAGAATTGTTCTCGTTCTATAAACCAAGAATCGTAATTCCTTTCAGTCAAAACAAGAATTTGTGGATGAGCCAAACTGTTGTTTGTATCCATTTCAAATGAGATTCCAAATTAGTGTATTCACTTACAATGAAGAACAAGAAATATTACTCACTCGGATACCACACTATGGAAAAAGAAAACAACTACAACACACTTAAGGAAACAACAAATAGCTACATAAACAATTTCAACACTTTGTAACAACACCAATAAGCTACAACACACCTGGGGAAACATCAAAAAGCTACAAAAAGGTCACAATAAAGATATGTAAACCACCCCTACATCATAAGCTAAAAATCAAGATGTTCTGCATATTGAGATCCAAATATAAACAAATAAGTATAACCAAGCTACACCAAGAAATAAATACAAAGTTTGCAAACTCTCAATGATAATAAGAAAAGAGCATAAAATACAGCAATACTATGTTTTTCAATTCAACTCAATGTTACTCAAACTCTCTTTCTTCTCACTCCCAACAAAATGAGAATTACATAGGTATAGATACTTATGCAATTAATAAATTACATAAATTAACTTACCCGTTTGTTGTGCCTAAATGAAATTTGACTCTTTCTTCTTAACTTCTTTGATGGTTCATAACCCCTTTGAATTTTTTTGAGCTTAGATAAAGACGGTGGATGCCCCTTTACCACTTCAATAGGTCAAAGATGAAACGGTGTGGGGGTGAGAACCTTTAAGAACTTCAGCGGTAAAGGGGGTGGCACAAATCTGACTATTAATTTCTGGGCTGTTAAATAATTACAATTTCTATCAAACTTGGGACGACTTTGGTCATTTCCTAGGTTTTATAGACTTTAAGAGAATATGTTTTTGAGGTAATACAACGGCTATTCAATGAAGAAGCTTCGAAGGACTATACCGAAAACCTAAGCACAGCCAAAGCATACTCTGCGCCTAAGTACTCGGATACGATAAGAGAACCTCCCTACCCTACGTATCAAATGTTATGCCCATACCAAACCTGATGCTCACAGTTACATACAATTTCTCCACGCTGATTGCTTTCAACAGAACAACGTACCTAAAAGAATAAAGAAATTCTTGTGCACGGTTTCTCTAATATATGAGAGTGGAGAATTTTTATGGATAATTGATGGCCTACTAACAAGATTATTTAATGACCCTTGAAAAATGCTAATCCTCGGTCATTTATCTTAAAAAAGAAAAACAACTTGACTTGGCACATATTGGATTTGGGAGACACTGTTTTTTTTTTTTTAAACAACTGCCCAATCGCTCGAGGAACCCTCCACTTATCGTTGTATAATATTGGGCACACGCTTTTCGCAACCGGAAACTTCGTTGGACAGTTAATGCTAAACGTCAATGCCAATTATTACTAGTTACATTAAAGGAATTGCCAATCAGGATCGCATGTTAAATTTATTCCCATACAAAGCTAACCGTACCAGCTGGAATTCCTATTTCATTTTAATTTTGGCGTTGTTAAGCTGTTTTAATAAATAGATTTACAAAAATAATCATTTAAATTTATAAATCCAATAATTTTTAGTCAAATTTAAAGCAAATATTTCTGAAAAAAAATTCATTTCGTAAAATTTTTAACCTACCCACTTTCATTTTATCACCCTAAAAATTTAAATGCACTTATCCATTGCAAACCCTGCCTTTGAAGAAAATCTGGTGCTCCATTCATCAAATTGCAAGATATTCTTATTGCAAGGGTTGCTGATTAACCTACTAACCCTTATTGAAAGTTGGTCCGAACATAAAATCTCACTATATCTTACCTTAAAGACTGCAAAAACATCACAATCTCAGAACGTTCCGAATATTTAACTATTAAATATATTGTTGCTAAGCTAGGTTTGATCTTATTCCGCTTTCCCTGTGCTTTAGTAGATGCCAAAGCCAAGTCCGAGCCCGGAGGATTAAATAAGTCCCCTACAAACTATGCAGTACATCTGGCGTGGTTTTCTTCATCTGTCTTAAGTTCATTCAAATTGTTACGTCGACTTTTCTCATAACGTTCATTACATTTCACACCAAAATATTTGTTAAGCCTAGGAGGAGCACTACTTTGTTGGAAACAAGCTAATCAATTTTTTCATGGGGTCATATGGCTGTCCATGAAGTTATGTTAATGAGTATGTATGTAATTTATTTATTAACTGTTTGTGTAACTATGTGATTTGTATGAGTGATAGATGTTATATATAAAAGTATACTCATAAAAGTGTGAGGACAATAAAAGTGCAAACTGTTAGTGGTATTTTTTCAGATTTAGATTTCCACATAAATCATTATCTCAAGTATATGATTAATATGCTAGGTTTTATGCTTGTTTGATCTTACTTAATTTATGCTCTATTATATTTGCTATGTCTTGCTTCATCTTTCTAACATAATCCTCGTATGAAAATGTAAACTTGTCACTGAAGGGAATATCGTATGAAAGCAATGAAGGCATATTTTTATGATAGCAAGAATATGGTCTTACTTTTCTGGCGAACACCATCGGAGATTTGGAAATAAGTGGTACACAGTAAAAATAAATGGTCTAAAGGTGAATAATCAAAAGGAAAATGTCCGCAGATGTTTAAATCAAATCAAAGAAGAATTGTATATAAACTTGCTTTTTTACATTGAAGATACTCAACTTGTCGCAGCGGCGGTCCGAACGATATAAAGTTTACATTGAAAAATCGAAAGAAGAAGAAAATTCGTTGGAAAAAGAGAGGTCGGGAATATATGTTTGAGTCGAATTGACATGAAAGTATCAGAAGTACAGTTTAATCTGGTTGGAGACAGAGATTGTTTGGAATAAAGATCTTTAGATGGAAAAGCAACTACAAAGAAGCAATCAGACAATTGGAGACAGTTTACAAAACCAGGGAGTTAAGGAAGATGCTCCACTGGAAGGAGAAAATCTACTTTTCAGTGTTATATTGATATGGTAGAAGGTAAAACAACTTTCAGGGAATCCAAGCCATTAAAGTGGGGGTCGATGCGGAGGTAAAAGTCGAGTATCAAATATAAAAAAAAACAGTATACTGGGACATTTTTGCATTCAACCATAAAGGTTTAAAAGGATTAATTGCCAAAATGGGTCACATGAAAATTCACCTCATCGTTACAGTCAATCTGATAAAACAAGAAGTAGTGATTATGATAGCTGCGAGAGTCATATATTTAATCGATGATGAATAGTGGACATGCCATATGGTAGGACAGTGCCCTAAAAAAATCTAGAAGCCCTCAACAAATTAAATAGTACAGTCCAATCCCCAAATAAACCAGTACAAATACAGGGTGACCAATCTACAGCTAGTAGCATTGAATGCTGTTGTAGGCTGTATATATATCATGGAATCACCTTGATATATTATTCACTTTTTAACTATGATTATGATTCAATTAAGTGGAATTTCAATGTTAAGTATTAATTTAGTGTGGTTTGATGTGATTTTAAAAATAATTTATTATTATTATTTTAATTTTTTTTTTAATAATTAATAAAAATATATAAAAAAAAAATTAATATTATATTTTTATTACTAAATATCAATATGCTAACCTACATTTATAATAAATAATTTGTTATTAACCTATGTATATATTTTTAATTTTTTTTCAAATTTTTATTTAAAATTATTTATGTAATCAATGTACATCAACCATGATAGTATTTCTTCCTTCAAAGTAGATGGGTAAATCGAGTATGCAACATAACCAAAAACGATTAGAGTTCCCATGAGCGCTACACTCTGCGACACCAAAAACCCTGACATCCACCAGGACTGTAATTGCGATTTTCCCAACCGCCTCGTTAGCCGAGACAGAGGGCACTAAACTCGCCAAGCCTCCCTTCGAGCCGCCTTCACATTTGTAAGAACATCTCCTACAAGAGGAGCAACGCAACAGAAAAGAAATGGACGTTGAAGCAGAAACCTCCCATCCAAAATTGACTCGGATCTGGGAGCCTGAAAATGTATCCCACAGACTCATACAACTTCGAGATATGTCATCAGCTCAAATAGAGTGGGGAAAATCCCAATTTTATGAAGGAGCATGCCCTTAGGGTTATGGCCATCAAATAGGATGTTGCTAAATGGATCAAGGATTAGTGGAAACTCAAAGTTCATTATGAATTGCAGCTGGGTTTCAAAGGATTTTTCACAATAATCATCTTTAATCTTGAAGATAAGGATAAAATCTTCGAAGGAGTTCCTGATTTCTTTTACAGGCCCATATTTGTGCTTCTAAAGCCCAGAAAGAAAATACTTCTCCTATTCTCTTGTTTGGATCTGCCTTTACTCCCTACCACAGGGTTTTTGGCCCTAGAGGAAATTCTCGGAGGTATAGGAAACACCCTTTCTAGCTATGTAAAATCTTCAGAAAATACACCTCTTATGCACGTATCTACATATACATGAACATATCTAAAGGTTTTCCTCGATCCCTTAATCTTGAATATAGAGATGAAGAATGGACCCAAACCATCGACTACAAGCACATCCCATTTCGTTGTTGCAAATGAGACGAGCATGGACATTTATTTAGGGACTGCCCTCTAAACCTACCACCGCAAGCCCCAGAAATGGAGAAAAACAGGACCAATGACGAATACACTCAAGTTCAATATCGTAAGAAGAACAACCCGTGCAAGCATGCTCCAACACAAGGTAAAAAACAACCCACTAGTAACTCTTTTGATATTCTTAGCAAATTACCAGATTCTCAGGAGTTGGAGAATCCACACCAACCAAATATAACTAGGACTTCCAAGGGAAAAGGAAAAAAAATGTAGGAACCAATATTGGGGAAAATATCTACTTAGTTGACCAAGGAGAAAGGCACAAGGATTTTGTTTCTCGATGCGGAGGATGATCTGGAAATGATAGTCAATGAAAAAGACTTAGCAGACATAGATCTTGATCTGTTAGAGGAATCCTACAATAAGAAAGAACTACAACTTCTTCCACCGGAAAACAAAATGACAAGGATGTAAATTAGTTCAACCATTGATAAGCGAGGTTGGCAGCTTCATGATCAACTTGGGTCAGATTAAAAATCTCACGAAGAACTTCTTCTCCCCCGCAAACCCCAACCATCCTTCCCCATGAAGATAATCTCTTGGAACATTAGAGGTCTCAACGGGAGAACAAAGCAGAGGTTTCTCTGTAACAGTATAATTGCAGAGGCTCCATATATGATGTTCCTGTAGGAAACAAAATGTGTGGGCACACAAGAAGAGGAGACTTTCAAAAGATGTTGGAGGCAGGGTAGATGTGTCTACAATGACTCGATCGGTGCCACAGTGGGAATTTCCATTGTAACACCATGTTTTCTCCCAAGACTATAATTATGCACAAACTTCATATGTTAATAATATGAGGCATGTAACTGTGTTTTGATTTAATATAAACACCAAACCAATGACTGAGAGGGAACAACCCTGATAAGTACTGGCCATGATACACCAGAAGAAATTGATGAAGTACATGATTGATGGGATGGTTGAGTGAAATGAAGATGAGATGCATCAGTGAAAAAAATAGGAAGCTTTCACACCAAGCTTAGCTATGCTTACAAACATGATGATTTCATCACCAACACATAAGACGTGAACATTAAATAGAAGGTCACAAAGGTGGTTGGGTAGTAATGAATGCCACAATTGACCCATGTGTAGAAATAATGCCCAACTGAATGAACGACATGAACGTACAACAATCTTCCCCTTTAGATTGAGAAATAGAAGACTACAGGTTGTGTCTGCAGGATCCAATAGAGACCCCAAGGGAATGGAGAGAGAAGAAAGAAGGAAGTGTGGGAAACAAAGGAGGAAAGATGAAGAAACATAGATGACGAGAGAAGAGAGACAAGAAACGGAGCATAGAAGGGAAAATGTGTTGATTAAGAAATAAAACGGTAGACTTCTGGAAGAAAATAATAATATTGTCCAAGTTGATGATCACCCTGAAAGGAGATGGCCATGATTCCCGAACTAGAGAAATAGTGGGCTGCAACTTGGTTCTTACTGGACAATAACCAACATTGGTAAGGGGAGGTTTCCAAGGGACTGTTGAGCAGAGAAGGGACTCCCTTGTGCAATGGTAATCTAGTTGAGAAACCACCTCATAAACTTGTAGAGACCTAGAGCTCAGTGGGAAGTGGAAACTTTTGTTGTGTTAGAGGGAGAAGAAGACTAACCTTCTCGGATATTCGCATACTTAGATCCTCGATGAGTCAGTTTACTTAGTGGTATCACGAATCACCATAGGGGTGGCGTGTTGTAGGAAGTAGCTCTTCAACAAGGCCCAAGGTTGGGAGGAAAGGCATCCTCTCTCATTTAGTTGGATTGGATTTTGTCTTTATCAGATAAGTGTTCATCTATATTGATCTAGTTGTCAATGACTTATATGAATTATTAAGATCATAATAGTTGTGTGTTAGTACATATGAATTCTTAAATCGAAGAGATTGTTTGTATACTTATCCTATGTATTGAATATAGTAAGACTAACCATGTGATGATGAATACTAGTGCTTGGTTAAATTATAGAAATGAATGAATACAAATTGATACATGTTTGAACACCTGATGTGTTTCCTATGTGAAGAGCCTCAAACTCATGCAAGACCTCAATCTTAAGTTTGAAAGTCTGTAGAGGTTTCAGTATCATCTTGATTATTTTAAATTCATAAGGCGAAGTCTTGCAAGACTCGAAAAAATGGTTGAATCTTGTAAATGGACAGTTATGACTTTGTCAACCCTGTGTCGGTCGGAAAGGAACCACTGTCGTTGATACAAATAGATCATGGTAGTTGGTATGTGGGTCGTCAAAGTCAATGTGTCAGAGAGGTCCCTAGAATGTTGTGGGAAGGACTATGAAACAAACCAATTGGAGTGAGGACTTCAAGAGGTAATCTCATGCACCATGAGAATAACCCCGATGAAAATACCCTGAAGTTAGGAAAATGTGAACTGTAAATATATAAGCAGAAGGAATGATTTTACAATCGTTGACAATTACGAGCCCCACTAGAAGGTAGGAAGGGTGAGAGTGATGGGGAGTGTCGATGTGAATACGCGTATCAGTATATGATCAAGTCGATCGATTTAGTGCGAGCCTAGCTAGCTCTAAATTGACTGCTTTTGGAGTATCACTTTGATGGACATGGAGAAATACTCCGACAACCTAAATGTGTGAACCATATGGAGGAAAGATATAGACCGTAGGTCGAACAATGGAGAGAGGGAACGACAGTCATTGGTTCACTGTGAACCATGTCTAAGTTGTTAGAACGAAGGGTTAAATTCATAGATGACATGGTTTGCTAGAGGGAAGTTGGTGTGAGTTTAGAGTGACAGGTGTCACTTACCCATAATTGGATGAGTTGAAGTGGAGTCAACCTAGTTGGAGGATCCGTAAGCTACGAATCAATATCGACTGTCTATTGGGAGATTACAACTTATTCTCATGACCGCCAATTAAGGAGGAGGGTATATTCCTCGATACCCTGGTCTTCGAGTAAGGAAACTTGGAGTAAAGAGTTTGAGCGATAGATTTGATGGTTCTGCATGGAGAAGACTCACTTGGTGGGATAATTTTCACAAGCACCACGTGGGTGCAACGTAGTCAACATGTCATACAATGAATGTGTCGAGGTGTCATGTGGGCTCCACGTGTCAAAAGTACATAGGTCGAATACCAAGGAATGTTAGAAAGGCCATAACCATCGACCTAGAACTCAGTTTTGATCGATATAACCACCGTTGGAAAGCTCTTTATGAGCATAAGTCAATGAAGTTGTAAGGAAGGGGAGTGAGATAACTAAGAAAAGTGATAATTATAATACCACATCCCTTAAAAGGAAACTTAAGGGGCTGGGTGTGTTACACAGTGGTATCAGAGTAGAGTTCAAACTCTAGGCTTGAATGGGTTACTAAGACCACATAAGGTTTCTCAAAAGAGATTTATGTTGTCTTAAATACCCGAGTCAATATATTGACATGAAATGGTAACAATGACTTTTGTTTCAACATGTAGGACAAATTGAAAATGATTACGGAAGTGAATGGTACAACAAAGCATGGGAAACCTCATGAGCCTCATAGATGAAGAATCTAACGACCAGATGGATAGGGAAACCCCTCCAGATTTGATAGCCACAGTGAGGATTCTGAAGGAAGATAATGAGAGGCTTATGAGGACCCATTCCGAACAAGAAGAGTTGAACACAATTCTACTGTAATTTTTTTTTGAAATTCAAAAACATTTGCAGTAAGGTCCTAGAAATGTAGAACTACAATGGTTGAAGAGGTTGAAAACCCCTTCAGATGCCCAAAAACACGAAATGGCTCACAACGATGTTGGGAAGAGTTATTCCAAAAGAAAGCATCAAGGTGCTAATAAAGGTGGATCTATTGGAGGCAATTCCATGGACTCCTCTAGTCAAAATACTAATCCAATAGGACAGTTCAGTAGTGGCATGAAATCCAACATTTCTAAGAAGAGAAAGAGGAAGAAATATTGGAGTTTTCTGACTGAATAATTCAAGAATTTTAGGTCTCCTACCTTTGATGGTGAGATAAAGAAAGGAGAGGAAGATGAAGCATGGCTATTCAAATTGAAAAAGTACTTCCGAGTACATAACTACTCAGACAATATAAGGGCAAGGATTGTACTATTCAACCTGAATGGCGGTGCTTCCATTTGGGGGGAATACATCAAATAAATAAAAAGGATAAGGGAAAGTAAGTTAACCTAGATAAAGTTTGAGAAACACTTTTGCAAGGCCTATCTATTTGAAAAGTATTATGATGATAAGATAAAAAGAATTATGCAAGCTTAAAATGGGAAAACTTACCTTGGAGGTGTATGAAAAACAATTTATGGAACTGTTGAGATATGTTCCCTACCTTAAGGATGAGAAGGCATGGATCCAACATTTTCTCAGTGGGTTTCCATAGTCATACTAGGATTGAATTGAGTTTGACCAAACCCAAGACACTGGAAGACACCATTCGAAAGGATAAATGTTGTTACAATGATTCTAAGCACAAGCACGAGTCTTCTGATGATCGGAAAAGAAGGGACAAGAGTGGATTTCAAAATAAAGGATACAAGTCTTTTTCCCACAAGAATTACGGGAAGGATGTACAGTCTGGTCAATGAAGCATGAGTTTTCACCAACAAAAATTTTCATCCCAAAGTAGGAACAAGACAATAGAAGAGGAAAAGGAAAGAGAATAGGATCCCAAGAAAGGACCTTAGCAATGATGGGGATGTGGAGAGCCACATCTATTGAGGGATTGTCCCCATAGAAAACATGATAGTAAAAGAGTGTATAATGCACATGGGTTAGCTACAGTTAACGACATAGCCATGAGCATACCAATAATCTACACAACGGTGGAAAATCAGAAAGAAATCCACCATGCTTCTATGGTGGAATTGGAAGGCATCATTACTGAAAAAACAATCAATTTTAATTGAACCAATATCTAATATTAATTATGTTTCACTTCGATTGGTTGAGGCATGTTCATTACAGAGAAAGAATTACACCATATTGTGGTTAGTCCAATTTTCCACCAGAACAAAGAGGAAAGTGGTGGAGGTCGTTGAAGCTTGTCCAATTCAGATTGATGGATTTGACCCAAGTGGATCTGAATATTCTACCCCTTGGCTCTTACGATGTATTATTCAGAATGGATTGGTTAGTCGCCCATAAGGAAAAATTGAACTACTATGATAAAACTCTAGAATGAAAAGACGAAGAAGGAAGTACGAGAATTTTTCAAGGCATTTGAAAGCCAGTCTCTACGAGACAAATAACAACGTTACATATCAAGAAGTATAGTAGAAGAAGGTGTCCTCCATATGTTGTACACATGCTAAATTCAACAGAAAGCGGTGAGATTAAGACCGAAGGTCATCCATTGTTATGGGAATTCAGGGATGTGTTTCCGGAGGAAGTGCCTGGATTATCTCTAAAAAGAGACCTTGAATTTTTAATTGATCTTGTGTTGGGAGAAGTGCCAACATCAAGAGTGCCTTACGGGATGAGTGCACTTGAGTTGGTGGAACTGAAGATGAGGTTGAAAGAAATGATGGATAAAGGTTGCATCAGACCGAGTGCATCCTCGTGGGGAGAATCAAACTTGTTTGTAAAGAAGAAGAATGGTACCTTAAGGTTATTCATTGATTATCGACAGCTGAACAAGATGAACATCAAGAACAAGTACCATTTTCCTATAATAAATGACCTATTTGATCAGCTTAGAGGGCCTACAATTTTCTCAAAGATAGATTTGAGATCGGGATATCATCAAGTTAGGATTAATGATGAAGACTGGCGCATGACCCCCTGCCCTCAGGCTGAGATCAACACAGGATCTTTTCCAAACCACACAAAGAGTTAATTAAACCCTTTGTTTAAGCCACGAAGGATTTCGGGCTTCACGAGTTGGAGGTTCTCGACGTAATGTCACAACTCTTACAATCGCCAAAACGCAAAATGTCAATGAACATTGACTCCTTCACGCGATGAGCACACGCCACCTGTTACCCACTAGTTTCGTCTTTCGAGACTCTGAGAGAACAACCAACAGTCGTTCCTCTTCCCTTATGATTCCAAAAACTCCGAAATTTCTTTTTTGGAGGGATCGACGGCTGTGAGCCTCCCTTGATCCAACGGTCCTGATATTTTTTGGATTTCACGAACCAGGAGTTTGAGACTCTCAACTCCAAAATCACTTGTCGCGCCAATCCTCGAATTCCCGAAATAGTGAAATTTGCATGTGAGATCAACGACTCCTGTTGATTCCCATCCAACACTCGCTACTCCTCCTGAGATTTTGAATGCTAAAAGACACTCAGCCTTAACTTCCTCATAGATCTGCGAGTTCCAATGGTTCACAGAATTTCGATACCTTTCCACGAAGAAATGCCACCATTCAATTCCAAGCTTGATAATCCCTTTTGCGATTCGAGAATTGGAGTGACCAAGGGTTTTGGCCTACACTCCAAACCTATGAATCCCGAATTCACGAAATGATCTAACGGCTCAAACTGACCCCGATCAATGGTTAAATCCCTCCTGAGATTTCACCTATAAACTCAAGCTTCCAAAAGAATCCCTGCACACACTTTTTGCCGCAAACTTTCAAATATCCTCTGGTTATTTGCAGTATCTCTCCTGAGATTTCTAAGATAAAACTTAGACCCTCGTCAACACACACCTTGCAGACGTTCACTACACTACCTGCAAGAATTCTCAGGAAGAGAAACAATTGAAACTCATTCTTCTCCTTTCTCAAACTTCATACATTCAACATTGAATCATACACGCAACACAACATTGAAATAAATGCATAACAGAGAAACAAAATGGCTGTAAACATACCATTCAAGTAATGTAAACAGTAAGCATCATAACACCATGAAAATTGAGTCAAAGCTTCATATATTAACTCAAGTGTTCTTGTACATGGGTTCTTCTCTACAACTCTCTACTACAACTCTAGAGCTTATGAATTCTAAATGATCATCCCAAAAATTACAATGATACAAGGGTGAGGGTGTCTATATCTGTTTTCCCTCCTATGCTTCTAAACTGTCTAATCTATTAAATTAAATCTACCTACTTGCATTCTTTACGCATAAATTCCTCTACATTCGACAAATGAGAGCAACGCTCAAGATCTGTTTACAACATATATACATAAATGTAAGTATGCTTCTCTTAGCTATTGCATTAATGTCCATTCATTAATCTTCAAAGTACTTCAAAATGTGTGTTGGTGCTTTTCCAGCTGTCTCATGCCTTTACGCTTGCTTGGCTAGCTTCTTACGATGCTCCTGCATCATACTCCCTCACTTGAAATCTTTCATGAACTCCTGTTCATGAGCTCTTGTACAGTCTGTCCATGCTTTTGAATTGTTGCTTCATCTTCCCAACTGGCATCTTCAACTGGATTTCCTTTCCATTTGACCAAGTATTCAAAATACTCTTTTCCCCTAGTCTTTTTGCTAATCCTTTTGTCAATTACGCTTTCCATCTGTGGCTTTTCAGCTACAAGCATTTATTTCGTCCATTGAATTTCTTTCTGTTCCTCCTATGCTCATGCTTCTTCAGCTCTATAAGGGTACAAATCTGTGATATTGAATATCGGTGAGATTCCAACCTCATCAAGTAATTCAATCTCATATGCATTTGCCCCAAATTTCCTTATGACCCTGCACGGTCCAATCTTTTTCATCTTCAGTTTGTTATACGTTCCCCTTGGGAACCTCTCCTTCCTCAAATGCACAAGAATCAAATCACCAAATTCAAATTCAATTTCTCGCCTATGTTGATCTTCTCTACGCTTGTATCCTTGATTTGAACTCTGCAATCGCTCCTAAATTTGGCTGTGAAGCTCCTTCATTCCTTCTAAAATGTCCTCTGCACTAGCACTTATGAATTTAGCTTGTTTTGCATATTTCAATTCATAAAATCCCCTTGGTTGCATTCCATATACAATTTGGAATGGACTGTGCACTGTGCTTCTATTGAGTGAATCATTGTAAGCGAATTCCGCCTGTGGCAGAATGTGATCCCATTGACTGTGGTGTTCTGTCACTAAGCTCCTTAACAAATCTCGCAAGCTCCTATTTACAACCTCTGTCTGTCCATTCGTCTGAGGATGATATGCTGAGATAAAATACAAACTTGTCCCCAACTTCTTCCATAAGGTCCTCTAGAAATGTCCCACGAACTTGGTATCTCGATCATAAAGGATTCTCTTTGGTAAGCCGTGAAGTCTGATGACATCCTTGAAAAACAAGTTCGCAATATGAGTTGCATCGCTTGTTTTCTGGCATGGTATGAAATGTGCCATCTTTGAAAATATTTCGACTACCACAAAGATCGAATCACATCCTCTTTGTGTCCTTGGAAATCCCAATATGAAATCCATTCTCACTACGTCCCACGACCTTTCAGGTATGGGTAATGGTTGATATAATCTCGTGTTCTACCTTTTTCCTTTCGTGTGATGACAAATTCTACACCTGTCCACAAATTTCTTCACATTCGTCCTCATCCCTAGCCAAAAATATGAGCCATTCAACTTTGAGAACGTCTTGTCATGACTAAAGTGTCCAACCAATCCTCCATTGTGTTTTTCCTTCAACAGGTTCTCCCTCATGAAGCATTTAGGAATACATAGTTGATTTCCCCTTAATAATAATCCATCCTGGATCATATATTTAGTCCATTGGCTTCCATCCCTGAGAATTGGATTCTCAGATGCCTCATATGCCTCTTTAAAATCTGGGTCATCCTTGTACATTTCTTTGAGGTTATCAAAACCCAAAGTCTTGACTCTGAATTCCTGTATAAGCAAACATTTCCTGCTCAAAGCATCAACAACTTTGTTAGCAGTTCCAAAAATATGCTTAATCACAAAAGCAAAATTCTACATGTATTCAACCCATTTAGCATGTTTTTGGTTCAACTTATCCTGTCGAGTCACGAATTGTAAAGTGTGATTATCACTGTACAAAACAAACTCCTTGGGAACCAAATAATGTCTCCATTTCTTCAGTGCTTGTATGACTGCATAGAATTCTTTGTCATACATGGAGTACTTAATCTTCGTTTCATTTAGTTTTTCACTGAAATACACGACCGACCTGTTGTCTTGGCTCAAGACCGCTCCAATTGAAAATCCACTCGTGTCACACCTGACCTGGAATGTCTTGCTAAAATCTGGCAAAACCAGAATTGGTTGCTAAGTGATCTTCTTCTTCAACAGATTGAAGCTCTTCTCCACTTCCTTTGTCTAGTGAAAATATTTATGTCTTTTCTTCACCGTATCCATCATTGGTGCGCTAATTCCACTGAAGTTTTAGATGAATTTCCTATAGAAGCTAGCCAAACCATGGAAGCTCTGAACTTCAAACATGCTCTTCAGCGATGGCCAATTCTTAATCGCATTTATCTTTTCTGGATCCATTTTCAATTCATTTGCAGAAATAACAAAACCAAAATAAATGAGTTATGTCCTCATAAATGATGATTTCTTCATATTGATCAACAATTTCTCTTGTTGTAACCTCCTCATTACTGCAACTAGATGCTTTAAATGCTCTACTTCAGTTCTGTTGAAAATTAATATATCATCAAGATATACAATGATGAATTTCCGAGTGAAATCCTTCAGGACTTCATTCATCAACCTCATGAAAGTACTAGGTTCATTCATTAAGCCAAATGGAATGACAATCCATTCATACAACCCCTCATTTGTCTTGAATGTTGTATTCCATTCATCACCTTCTCTCATTCTAATTTGATGATACCTGCTTTTCAAATCAATCTTTGAAAAAATCTTTGCTCCACTCAAGCAATCCATCAAGTCATCCATCCTTGGCAATGGAAACCTATATCTGATGGTAATCTTATTGATTTCCCTTGAGTCTGTACACATTCTCCACCCACCGTCTTTCATTGGGCTGAGCACTGTCGGAATAGCACATGGACTCAAGCTCTCGCGAATCAATCCTTTGTCCATTAGGTCCTGGACCTGTCTCTTAACTTCTTCATTTTCCTGCGGCGTCAACCGATATGCTACTTTGTTCAGCAAAATGTCTCTAGGTATAAGATTGATATGATGACTTATACTTTTGATAGGTGGCAACGAACAAGTTAGTTCATCCACTACTATATCAACAAACTCTCCCAACAATTCTTGGATTTCTTCTGGTAAATCATCTATCCTCGTACTGGTCAAAACAATTATGGGCTTCCTAACCACAATAAATTTTGTGTCTTCCTTCTTCTTAACCTCATCAAGAAGTTCCTTCCCACTCATGAGAAGTACAGTGTTGCTCATCTCTGTTTTCACCTCTTTATCCTTAATTGACAGCAACATGTGAGTCCTACCATTTTTTTCCAGGGTGTACGTGTTCTTTCTCCCATCATGGACCATGTTTTTTTCATATTGTGATGGTCTACCCAACAATAGATGACAAACATCCATGGGAATGATGTCACATAATATCTCATCTTTATATCCTCCTATTTTAATTTCAACTAAACATTGTTTAGTGACATTTACCTGATGTCATTTTTGTAGCCACAAAACTCTATATGGGTTTGGATGTGCAACAATCTCCAGCTCTAGCTTCTCTACCATCTCTGTAGATACGAGATTATATGTGCTACCGCTGTCCACTATGACCTTGCATACTCTATCCTTAGTTTTGAAAGTAGTCCGAAATAGACTGTTTCTTTGGGCTGGGTTCTCTAGTTCCTTCTCTGGTTTCAAGAGAACTTTCCTCATCATTAAGGATCTTCCACCCTCGGCATCCTCTACCTCAACATTCCACCCTTGAGCTTCGGAAATGTGAGTTTCACCACCATTTTTCTTCCTATCTTGACACTCATAAGATTTATGTCTGATTTTTCCACAAACAAAGCATTTCACTTCACCTCCTCCACCTCTTCCTCTTCCCCTAGCTCGAGGAAAAGTATTTCTATCAGCATATTGCCTTCCCTATGAGTTTCCTCCTCCCTCAGGTTGAGTTTGAGGTTTCTTTCCCTCTTCTTTAGGTTTCTGAGTTCTGTCTTGGGCAATTGTCTTGCCTCTGTTTTGACTTCCACAATGGCCTCTTTGACCTTGCTTCAAGCTCAGCTTCTCTTCATCTTTCAGAGCCATCTGATAAGCATCTTCAAAATTTCAAATGGTCATCATTCTCATCTCATCTTGAATGTGATATCGCAAACCATTCATGTACCTGGAAACTTTTTCATCATCGCTCTCCCGATGACTTGCTCTAGTGTTTATCCTGTACAATTCTCTAGTTTATTCTTTCACTGACATCATCTTCTGTCTCAAATTATGCATCCTCCAAAACAGAGTGATTTGATAATCCCTGGGTATAAATTTGACTTTGATCTTTGCAACCATTCTATCCTAGTTGTTGATTTTCTGCTTTCCTTTGCAGTGTCTGTCAGCCTGCAGTTCATCCCACCATAGTGTTGCATGCTCTTTAAGTATAGTTACAACATGTTTGAATTTATTATCTTCCTTGAAATACTCATAGTCGAAGTATTTGTCTATATCTCTAATCCAGTCTAGAAGCTCTTCAACATCCAAGTTTCCCTCATACATGGGAATGTTAATTTTTTCCCTAGCACCTATCCTTGCAACAACCCTGAATATGCATTCTTCTACAGCATCTTTGGCTGCAACTTCTTCATTTACATCTTCATTTTCACTTTCATCTTCGCTGATATCCCCAGCGTCAGTTGTGCGCCTTTGTGTTGTCTCCATAGCATCAAGCCTAGCACATAATTCACGCATTTCCCTTTCCACTGCTGGATCAGGTATTTTCCTGTCTCTTCTTCTCGGTGGCATGGCTGTAAAATTCTTCCTTTCTCTCTGCTACAAAAAGAAAAGAATCTATTCTACGCTCTGATACCACAACTAGTGCGTATCAAACTACTCCTTTTCCTCTAGCTTCCTTTACCTGAAATATACAGACAAAATCAGGCTCAGATACCACAACTGACGCATGACCCCCTGCCCTCAGGCTGAGATTAGCGTAGGATATTTTACAAACCATGAAAAAAGTTAATTAAACCCTTTGTTTAAGCCACGAAGGATTTCGGGCTTCGTGAGTTGGAGGTTCTCGACGTAATGTCACCACTCTTACAATCACTGAAATGAGAAATGTCAATGAAGGTTGACTCCTCCACATGACGAGCACACACCACCTGTTACCCACTAGTTTCATCTTTCGGGACTTTGAGCGAACAACCAACATTCGTTCCTCTTCCCTTATGATTCCCCAAACTCCGAAATTTCACCTTTGGCAGGATTAACAGCTGTGAGCCTCCCTTGATCCAATGGTCCCGATATTTTTCAGGATTTTGCAAACCAAGAGTTTGAGACTCTCAACTCCAAAATCACTTGTCACGCCTGTTATCACTGAAATTTCATCCGCACGTGGCGACAAGAACTCAGCATTGTCAAAACAACAATGAAGTCATTCATCGCCCTGAATTAGTCTTACATCATTCAAAAAAGGTCAAAAACTATACAAAGTAGTGAAAAATTGAAGATCTCTTTACAGAAGTTGGGCGCGCGTGCACATGCACGGAACAAAAACGTACCATGCGTGCATACGCGCACGATGCACGGCTGTTAGCGCAAAAATCCGTGCACTTGCTAAATGACGCATTTATTGAAGTGGTCGGCCTCCCAACCACTTATGGATCAGCTCCCAAGTCGATTTGACCCTCAAATCTGAGCTGAATCCGCATGGTAGGCTGGTCAAAGACCTAATAATGCCCTAAATAGCCTCTCTTCACACTACAAAGGAGTTACATAATAACCCAATGCAATGCTATAAAAATCCATGAACACAACTCATTTTCTCAAGGAATTTCATGTAATGTTATGTTGCCTATATTGTTTTAAGGACTCACTCCTTGACAAGAGCACATTGGCACCATTTCATTGAGCAATCCACCTCTCCATTGAGTGGTTTTGCAAAGGATTTCTTTCACCACCATTTTCATTTTTCTTGTTGTAAGGAGAGCAAGCTTGTGAGGGTCCAAGAGCCTTCCCTTGGAGGAAAAAGGGACTCATAGTCCCCTTTCTTCTTGGTGCTTTGATTTCATCAATATATCAGCCTAAAAACATTGGTGACATTGGTCTCTTTGTCCTTCTTATCTTTATATTTCCATGCTTATAATTTTAGTTTGTATTAGTTTAATTCTTGCTTATATTTTTGTTTTTCTTTCTCTAACTCTTTCCTCTACAGCTGTCCTGCCCAGCAAGACCCAACTGGGCATGCAAGCACCTCTTATTTGCTCACCAAGGTGACGAAAAGGGTGCAAACAGATTAGCGACCGTACTGGGGATAAGGTATCAATTCCTACCTCATTTGGGTTTATTTTGCTCTTCTTTTAGTTTGATTAACTTGCAGGTGCATAAACCGACCTAGGCCAACCTTTCAACCATCCAATTCAAGGGAGAATTGAGAGAAATCCATCCGGATTTTCTTTCTCGGCCGTTTTTCATAGGTGCGCGGGTATTTTACCCCACAGACGCGCATCGTGCGCGCATGCACTTAGCTAACAACCATTCTCTGCGCGCATGCGCTTTCGAACCTATCTTTGTTCACGCGCCTGCGCTTTATGCGCTTCTGTCTGCACTAGGGGCCGCACATTTAAGCAAAATTTCACATTGTAAGTTGTTGGGATGTGGGGAAGGCCATTCACCTTCTTAAAAATGATGTTAAGCATGCTCTAAATACTGCACCACACTTAGTCCCCTCATCATATAAAGGGGTTAGTCAAACACACATAGGCACTTAGGAGTTTAAAATCAATTTCCCTTCTTTTCTTTTTGCCACATGGATGGCTTGTTTTGACTTATGATATAAGGTGGTAATCATTTTTAATCACATATAAGCTTACATTGGGACTAGAATCTGAATTACAATCGCTTAGTATGCTCTTCTCTCACGCCTTCAAGCGACCTTGAGAATCAGAACAAGATTGTGAAACAATTCATCTCCCTTAAACAAAATTTCAAACCTTTAGGAGAGGACAAAGGCCCTTTTTGGGACCCCTCTTAGTTTTCTTTTTCAAACACATCATAATATTGTAACAGGCCCATACATGCCCATATGTCACAAAGATAGGATAGTGTTTGAAATTTTGCTTTCTTAGATGAAAACACTAGGGAAGTTTAAAGGTTTGTAACGGGCCCATACATAGCCACATGTTCAATCTAGGATAGTTTCAAGCTTTTTCTAGATTACATCACAACAGAGAGTTAAAGGATAGTAATGGACCCACATGTCCACATGTTAGCTTTCTAGGGCTTTTGAATTATGCAAGGTTGTACCAAAGGCACTTAGTTAATTAGGTAATCAACTCTTGTAAGGACCAAGCGAAGTCCACATGCAGCAAGGTGACATCTAATTCACTAAAAATTGGCACACTTGTCACTCACACACAAAATTCACTTATCACTCACATAGCTTCTTCTTGAAACGTGGAGGTCAAAGTAAGTTTCCTCCAAAGGGATTCCGAAAATACCCCATCTTTTCTTGACGAGACTATCCACTCCCATTGTTAACTCAACGTGGTTGGTTTACACCCCCAGCCTCCCAAAACAACTACATCTAAAATCTTTCTAAAAACTCACTAAGTTTTCCTCCACAGGAGGTGCCAAGAGAATTTTTTTTAGTCTAGGTAGGATTTCGGGGATAGGCATCCAAATAACTCCCCATTATCTGGTTCTCACATTGTCAAAAATAGAGGTTGTCAAATAGGGAACTGAAAATCCTCCAAGTCAAGTGTTCCAATCACCATAAGGCAGGGAGATACTCGTGAAGGGTCGAAGGCCAAGGTCCGGTTGTTCTGTGCGTCCCCCCTTGAGGCACCCACCTCTTGGATGGGATCCATCCCGTGACCCATTTCTTAGGCCGAAAATCTAAATGTCGCACTTTGACCGAGGTACCTAGTGACCAACTTTAGGACATCTACCCAG
>ML783481.1:195561-239786 GCA_009831015.1 Picea engelmannii | reverse complement strand
CATTTCTTAGGCCGAAAATCTAAATGTCGCACTTTGACCGAGGTACCTAGTGACCAACTTTAGGACATCTACCCAGGTGGCAATTGTGGGCTGCAATTGCACCTTGATTGGATTTTGTGTGGCTATTGGGAAATATCGCCAGCACTTTCGGGATATACCCCCTCTACCCCTCATTATAACCAATTGTTTCATCCTTCACTAGTTTCTCTTCCAGTGACTTCAGACCCTGCTGTTGAGTACTATTGGAAGGTCTAGTGCTATTTGAGAGGAAGGACGTTACGTCTTCTAGGACACAAGCATTTTCTTTCTTTTGATTCCCCCACGAGTACAAAACCCACTTACCAATATATATGCTTCTTTCTCATTTTATGTATGATGCACATCTGATTACAGTTTGATTTGGACATATATATTGTGTAAACATTCAAACGCAAAAGTTCTTGTTTCTATATTTATCTCACCATTTGTTGGACACATTCACACAGTTAGTCTGACATCATAGGGGAACCACAGAACCCCCGTCGTTCATGATGCTTGCTCAATATCCCTCCTATCTTAGGAGGAGTATCTGGTCATGCCCTCTCATCGACACCTCCTTCACACACTCCTGTGAGTGCTACTATCTTAGGATCAACTTTGCTTAGTTCTACATTACTTGGGTCAACTTCCCAAAGTCATCCGTCCACTCTCTCTCATTTTCACGGAAGCAAGGGACCCACTTCCTCTCAAGGAGGGAGCACCAACCCACCTAGTCCCCATCAAGGGTCAGGTCCACAACACACTATGGCCAGAGCTAACCCTCCCACCCCACTACAGATGCCATATTTGGCCTCTCTCAACATACCCGATCTCACCAAACTCACCAATGATCCTATATTGCATGACGCCACATGGCCTGCAATGCCAACAAAACTTCCTTCAGACATACCAAAGTTTGAATGAAAGGCGGGGGATGACCCCGCCAACCATGTCATGACATTCATCTATGGTGCTCTTCCAATATCATTATCGATGATTCCATCAGACTGTGATTATTTCAACGCACACTCACCGGCCCATCGGCCAAATGGTATGTCGAAGAAAAATCTGGGTCCCATGCGACTTTTGAGTCATTGGCCAAAGCATTCTTGACCTTTTTCCAACTACCCATTCTCCATGAAAATGGTCTAGAAATACTGTCTAACTTCAAACAAACCTCAACCACACACATCGCTGACCACATTCATGAGTGGCGTAGGCGACGTAGTTTGTGTAAAGCGAAAACCACCAAGCAACAATGTCTCGACTGGTTTCTTAGATCACTTTTCTCTCTCCTTGGAAAGGATGTAGCTTCCACCTTCCCTCAATCCGAAGAGGAAGCCATCAGTAAGGCCCAACAGTATGACCTCATCTATGCACAGTCAGGGTACTTATACATGGTACTTCCTGATCTTCCAAAACCTGTGCCATTTGGCCAAGACAAACCTGGGATGTCTCACTCAGCAGACGGATTAATCGGTGCAGCCACACACCATGGTCCACAACCCCAACCACCACCGATGTATGGAACACCTCAATATCCGCCATCATATGGGGGCACTTCTTATTTCCCCCCACCACTTTATCAACAGCCATACCATGTTGCTATACCTCCACCTATCAGTGGACCACCACTGACACCTCCCATACATCCACCCATTTCCACAAATAGTGGTACTCCCTCAACATCAGCTTATAGTACTAGTGAAATCACTACGCCTTCCTATGTACCTTATAGATCGGTACCACCACAAAATCCATACTTCCCATTTCTTGGTCCTCCACAACCCATGGCTCCCCCACATCCGCATGCGGGGGTAAATTTTTTTCAACCTTCTGCTACTCAACAATACCAAAATTTTGAACAGTTGAATACAGCCAACCCAACCCATCCATCTAACAATGCCAAGAAGAAAGGACAGAATAGGAATAACAACAACCTCGGTCAAGGCGGGAATCAACCCCCACAGCACCAACCCCTTGGGGGCAACCAGAACCAAGGGAACCAAAACCCCCAAGGGGGTAATAATAACAAACGCCAAGGGAGAAATAATGTTAAAACCATCTTCCCTTGTGCTCTTTGCGGTGATTTCGGTCATTACACTCACCATTGCCCCCAGATCGTTGATTTCAAACGGTTGAAAGACTCGGGTAGTCTTCCCCATTCTCCTGCAAAAAATGCCCCTCAGCAGGCACCACAACAATACGTGCAACAACACCCTCCCGCCATGATACAAAATCCTATTCCACATCAAGGTGTGATAAACACCCAACAGGACACACAGCATCCCCCACCTCAGGTGGGACAATACCATAACCCCAACAAACCAGCAGAGCGTACAATTCTCCTCAAAAGTGAGGAAGAAATACTTCTGCAAACCCGTAACCGTCAGTATCATGCACCCACTGAGTCTCCTCCCATCACTTCAGAGACGAATCCTACACCGGAGGGACCCCCGTTGGTGATCCCTCGCCCTTCCGTTGAACTGCCACTATGCATCCCTCGTAACCCTTTGCGCAGGAATGTTCACAACCCGCAGGCTAGGGTAGCTCATAACTATAGCTTGGTAGACAACTTAGCGCAATCCCCGGCTGCCATGTCAATCTTAGAAGTCCTCCAGACTTGTCCTATGTAGCGGAAATCACTACTTTCTGCCATGGGGGCAGTCGACCCCGCAGATACTCGACTCATCACATTTGATCTTGACAGCGGAGAACCTCATCTTCCCACCTTGATAGCCTCTCAAATACCAGTAAAAATACGGAACATCACAGTTCATCGATGTATCATCGATGAAGGTGCATCCACATGCATTATGTCCAAAACAGTATGGCATAAACTTGGTTCCCCGGAACTCATACCCTCTGCCATCACATTACAAGCTTATGACGAATGACCATCCTCTCCTGAAGGGCTCTTCCAAAATGTCCCCGTTGAACTCGGGGGCAAGACTATTCTCATTGATATCGAAGTTATTGATGCCCCGCTCGATTATAATATCCTGTTCGGGCGTAGTTACATGTACGCTATGAAGGAAGTGGCCTCTTCCGTCTTTCGGCAAATGATGTTCCCCCACAATGGGAAGATCGTGACCATTGACCAAGTCTCACATTATGAGCCTAACCCATCTGCCAACCTCGATAGCATTATTCCTCTCATCCACACCACCCAAGACGCCTACCCCCTTGTCGAGATGGGTCCTGGGATTTTCAAAGATCCATCCTTATTAGGGACATGCCACGGAGCACCACCACTCCTTCATCCTACTAATCAGGTATGCGTCGTATAATCTAACGAAACTCAAACGGAGGATGCTCTTCCTCCTCAGGAGGCTTCAGTCATTCCTGATGTCTCAATAGTCACAGAACCACTCCAGCCGGAGCCTCCTGCGCCATCGTCGACCTCAACAGTCCATGAATCCACATCCCCTCAAGGGAATAATCCCGCCTGGGAGGCTTCCCCCAACCCCTCACCTAAATTCCCTTCTTTTACCCTCCACCAGGTATCGAAGATTTTCAGGTAGCCGCAACACTCACACTACCAAATATGGTGTTAGCAATCCCAGTTTGGTATTTACACCCACCAGAGATGGTCCCTCTACCACAGGAAGGACTTCGCATGACAGTTCCCATTCTTACCCCCACCACCCCCCCACTCACTAACCCCCCTGCCACAGCTGCGGGCAGGAGAAAGAAGAGAGAGCCCACCACTCCACTTCCTCCACACATCCCACCACCTTGCGCACTATGTGAGAAAGAGGGCCACCAAACCAACAATTGCCCATCACTATTTGAATTAAGGAATTTGATTCCCCCCAATCCAACTCCTACAACACCCATCAGTACTGCTAGTCCCACCACTACCACGAAAACTTCCAGTAGTAAAGGGTTGAGGACCAAATACTCTTGTGCTATATGTTCAGAATATGGCCATTACACTCATCATTTCCCAGCACTACCGCGCTTTCGGCAGACGTTAGCGGCTGTATGCTAGAACTTCCAGAACAACCCATGCCCTGCTACGTCCTCTTCAACAAATATCACTGACATTCTATATGTCACCACTACAGTCAATGAACATATGAGATGCCCTTGCTCTATCTATGATTCACTAGCTCATTTTACATACCAATGTCCTATAATCCTTGCGTACAGGCGACGTCAATTGGCCATGCGTCACCAACCTGCAGAGGCAATACTTGACATTACCTCGTCACTTGAGGATGTTCATGTCATTTCTCCGTAGCCTGAGGCACTCCCAATGCCTCCTTGGTTCTTTAATGACATCTCTAAGGATTTACCCCGCAATCCCCCCAACTCTCCTGCACATTCCTCTACGGACACTCTCCACCCAACCACCAGGGGTACCCCTTAGTACTTCAATATATGGTTCATGTCGAGTGAACCCTCACCACCTCCTAGCATTGTTCCCCCTGCTTCTTCATCAGGGGGCAATCACAATGCCACCGAGATCATTCCTCACGACCCCTTGTATTCCTGGTGTTTCCAATGCGACGAGGATATACTCGAAGAGCTAAACCACCCAGACTATCCCTAGGATGCGCTACATCACCACACACTCTTCTCTCCATAGGAAGCCCCCATGCCTCCTAACCAAAACCCCATTTACACAATCAAAACCAAAGATTTTATCCCATTCGGGCCTATCGATTGGTTCAAAAATCCCATTCCTGCCCCTGATGTGTTTGAAGAAGGCAACATGGCCAACATTTCCCCCACCATCAAAATCGACATTTCCATTAAAAATGGTATCGTCGAAGAAATCACCATCGGAGCTGCTTGCACTCCCTAGGAAATTGCCTCATATAAAGCCCTCTTCCAGGAATACAGGGATATTTTCGCCTGGTCATACACAGAAATGCCTGGCCTCGATCCCTCTATTGTCGAACATCGCATTGACACCTGGCCCGACATCACAGCAGTTCGCCAAAAACAACAACCGCTACACCCAGCCAAAGCTGCGGCTATCAAAGCCGAAATTGACAAATTATGCGCTGCCGAGTTTATTTACCCCATCACTTATACTTCATGGGTTTCCAACCCTATACCCGTCGACAAAAAATAGGGCACTATCTGCGTTTGCACAGACTTTCGTATATCAATAACGCATGTCCCAAAGACAACTTTCCTACACCTTTCATCAACTAAATTATCGATGACTGTGTCGGCCATGAGGCTCTCTCTTTTATGGATGGATTCTCCGGCTATAACCAAATTCAAATACACCCAACTGATCAGTATAAAACCACATGCATTACCCCGTGGGGTACTTTTGCATATCGTGTCATGCCTTTCGGCTTAAAAAATGCCAGCGCAACTTTCCAGCGGGCGATGACATACATCTTCCATGATCTGGCTAAAATCATCCTTGCCTACTTGGACGACCTCACAGCTCGATCCAACAAATGCACCCAACATCTCGATGATTTACGAATCATCTTTCAACAGTATCGTCAGTACAACATTCGCTTAAACCCTCTCAAGTGTGTGTTTTGTGTCACCGCAGGGCGCCTCCTCGGTTTTATTGTTTCCCAAAGCGGTATTACCATGGACCCCCTCAAAGTCCAAGCTATCACCGAAATTCCACCTCCTCAGAATTTACGGCAACTTCAGAGTCTACAGGGTAAAGATAACTTTCTCAGATGCTTTGTTCCTGATTACGCCATACGCACACACGGTTTCCTTCGCTTACTACATCACAACATCCCATTTCACTGGGACAACCATGCCCAACAGTCATTTGACGATCCTAAAGCAGCGCTTTCAAATGCACATCTAATTAGTGCACCTGACTATAATTGCGACTACATCCTCTACATATCAGCATCAGTTGTATCTGTAGCCGGTGTCCTCATCCAGCTCGGAGATGACAATCGTGAACACATCATTTACTACGTTAGTAAGAACCTCTCAGGACCACCATTGAAGTATAAACACGAAGAGAAACTTGCTCTTGCAGTTGTCCTCGCAGTCCAGAAACTGCGCCATTACATCTTTCTTCGCACCACAAAGGTCGTCGCAAATTCCAACCCTATGCAGTACTTGCTCAGCCGTCGGAAAATTAATGGCAAGTTTGCTCGATGGATCGTTATCCTTCAAGAATAAGATCTTGAGTTCTCAACACCTAAGAGTAAGAAGGCCCTCGTTCTCGCCGAACTTGTCACGACCCTCCCCTCTGACACCACCAATGCCCCCGTCAACACCGACTTTTTGGAAAAACGTCTCTTTTGCATCACTTCGGATGATCCTTGGTATGGCAACCTTCTCGTCTACCTACGAACTCAAAAATTTTGGTAACCACCTTTCACGAGACGATCGTCGATGTATTCGCCATCAGGCCCCCCGTTATCTCCTCATTGGAGACATCCTATACCGGCGGTGTGTCGACACCATTCTTCGTCGATGCCTGACTATTGACGAGGCCGATAGAGTCTTAAACGACTGCCACAGCGGCGCATGCGGGGGCCATCTTTCGGGTATATCCACTGCTCAAAATATTATCCGAGATGGTTACTTTTGGCCTACCTTGTTTCACGATTGCATTCACGCTGTGAAACGTTGTGAGCAATGTCAGCTCTATGCCAACAAAGCCCGAGCTCCCCCCGCCCTTCTTCACCCTGTCATTACGGCCGACCCCTTTTGTAAATGGGGCATCGACTTTATGACTTGTAATCCCCCCTCTAGCAATGGTCACAAATACATTGTTGTTGTCGTTGATTACTTCACCAAATGGGCCGAATCTATCCCCACTTTCAACAATACCGCTAACACTGCAACGCGTTTTTTCTTTAATCACGTCATATCCCATTTTGGCGTACCAATCCAACTCGTTTCTGATCATGGGAAACACTTCGAGAATGAGATGTTTGTCGAACTCTCATCTCGGTTAGGCTTCTCTCATGAGTTTGCCTCACCATATTACCCTCAGTCAAATGCACAGGTCGAGGTAGTGAACAAAGTCCTCAAGACCATGTTACAGCACATGGTTAATAAACATAAAACCAATTGGCATCATATGTTATTTTCTTTGCTATGGGCTTATCGAACGGCAGTGAAGACCGCTACTGGTTTCACGCCATTCCATTTAGTCCATGGGGTCGAGGCAACTCTTCCCATCGAGTGTGAAATTCCCACCTTACGCACCGCAATTGAGCTATTACCTGACACTGCTCCAATGGAGCAGCGCTTGCTGAACTTGGAGTCTCTGGATGAAGATCGTCGATATTCCTTACAGAACAACGAGGCAGCTAAAAACCAATCCAAGGCTACCTTTGATTGCCATGTCAACCTTCGATCATTTCACGAAGGTGACCTAGTCCTGGCTTATGATATCGCTCATGATACCTTTGGCCACGGCAAGTTCGAATCACTTTGGCATGGCCCTTACATCATCCAACATTGCCTCACTAAAGGCGCATACATCCTGGCCTCTCCCGAAGGCCTCTCTCTCAAGGAACTCGTCAATGGGTTGTATCTCAAGAAATTTTGTGCTTAAAAGTAGTCATTCTACTTTAGGTTATTTCTTTTTTATAGCATTTTTAATCTTTTTTCCCCCCCTCTCGTCTAAACTATACTTTGTGCTATTGACAAATGCTTCCTCCACCATCCTATCACATTGGTTTCGCCGACGGCGCCAGCCGTTGGCCACAAAATCTCGCTTCGGCTGCTTGGGCTCTCTACACCCCCTCACATGAAATGTTACACTCAAGCGGCATATGTTTGGGGCCAGCAACCAACAACCAAGCCGAATACACTGCGGTCATTGGCCTCCTGGCCGATGCCCAACGTCATCATATTCGTCACCTTAGCGTCTTCCTCGACTCTCAACTAGTCGTTCTCCAACTCAACAATGTATACCGGGTACACGATCCATGCCTCTTTCGCAAATACCTGCAGGTTAGGCTTTTATCTCGACATTTTGATTCCATTACATTTACACATATTCCAAGACAATTGAATCAAAAAATAGTTGAAATAGATAACATGGTGTTAGACTGGAATATATCACATCAAACTACACATACATAAACATATCATGAAACACTGTCACAACATATATATAAGAATGGACATACTCAACACATCAGCTAAAAACATGTAGACAACATCAGGATCTCAAAAAGGTATACTCATGTATATATATATAAAGGCCCATCAGGCCATCTGAATGTTTACATACAAAAAATACATGTATCCGCAAGCCAGCACAACACCTCGGTACGAAAAATCGGCTCACCAGCCTATACACAACAAAATCATATACATCATGGTGCCTCTATGGCACCACCACCTGCTCCTCCCTCAGGAGGAGGTGGCGGCCCACCACCACCTGCCCCAGGCGGTGGTGGACCACCCATAGGACCTTCCTTCCCCGGCAGCAGGTGTCCACTCGTCATCGCCGCAAGCACTGTTGCTCGCCACACTATGGCCCGACATGGTGGCAACACCCCCACACACTGCTCCAGGAAGCTCTTGTCCTGGATACGCGTCCACATGCCCTCGGGCACATCCTGCAACACCGTCTCCAGACGACGGCGTATGTCATCAAAGTCCACTCCGGCCGCCGCCAGAGGAGCGTGTGATGGAACCGCACCATGGTCATCAAACCGACGCCTCCTCGCTACCCTCTCGGGCTCCGCTGGTCACCCCGCGGAATCCACCCGCCGACGCCTCTCTCCCTGCGGTCGTCTCTCCGGCTCACGTCGAGCCGGCACTCTCTGCATCTCCACCTCGCGCCCGTGAGGTGCCACATCTACACATGCAAAAAACAACAAAAAAAGATAGTATCAGCATCTATATCATATACATATGGACTGCTATCTCACAAAAACAATATACATCAAAACATGCACACCAATACCGAACATACCTCGATGGTCAAAATCCTCCCCTGGAGGTAGCACCATGTCCGGGTCCCCCCGGAAGTCCACCCCAGCATAGGGGTACTGAAGTATCACTTGTGGCATATGCCGCCATATCCTTTCCGCCTCTGTCGAGAATAAGTGGCCACCTTCTCCACCACCGTGGCGAACTAAAACTGTCGACCACCACCTCAATCGTGGCTCTCGTTCCCCCCGCATCTCTAGAAGAACCCTCGGGTGCAACATAGGCACCCTCTCTAAGAACCATGCCACTAGGATCGACCCAAAGGCGAACTCTCCTGCATCTGTGGACTGACAACGATCCAACTACGCTACCACCCATGCATGCAGCGTCAGTCCCCACGAGAACTGCTCGCTGACCACCACTCTCTCCAGCACCAACAACTGGCCACCACTAATCCACTGGGTCACAAGTGACCCATATATATGAACAATCATCACCGCTATACAGCGATGAGCTAGGGATTCTATGGCACTAATGCTCACCACATTCCCTCAAATAAAGTCCCGACCCGAGCAGTATCACTCACCACTCGTGACAAGGGCTGTATCCCTAGGCAACACCAGCTCTGTCAGTAAGGGTGTTCCCCAAAAGGGGAGCCCAGTCAAGAAATAAATATCCTCCACTGCAGTGAAGGGGATCTACTCTCCTCGTACGAGGAAGCAGTGCATCTCTGGAATCCACATCTAGATCAGGAACTGCAATAAATACTCTTGTGCCCATATCAACGGGCACTCAAAAATTTTTAGCAACCCACAGGTTGCCAAAGTAGCACGCATGTCGGGCCCCTCAATGGCCATGACGTCTCGTAACTGGGACCAGTCTCACTCGCGCCACCACACTGGCATCATCACCACGATCAACATGCAGACAACACAGACCCTACGTCAGCTCATGCAACCATCAAAAGCATCAAGAAATACTCATTTTTTACCCTTCAACCTTGCCTCCTAGGCGCGGTTTTGTTACCCACAGGGGCGCACGCATGCGCGCCTGTTCACTACACAGGCGCGCACATATGCACACCTGTACGCTGCACAAGTGCGCATCAGTGCGCACCTGTTTGCCTCACAAATGCGTTGTCAAGCACGCCTGTTCACACTACAAACGTGCACAAGTGCGCGCCTGTCGCACCCACAGGCGCGCCCTTCAGGCGCGCCTTAAATTCTTCCTACCGCGCACCCATGCACATATATTCGGTGAACAGGCATGCATGTATGTGCACCTTTCACTGAATCGCCCGCGCATATGGGGCCCACGCCCCATAAAAACCCCCTAAAAATCCCTGTACGACCCTCCGTACAAATCCTGCCCAAAAATTGAAAACATATTTCTATGCAGGATGATCAGACCACTAACCTGATACTCGCAACTCCTCAAACGGATGCCTCGTCCTCCCCCAATCTCCAAATCTCCTCTGAAACTGTTGGTCCACTCACTATTGCAGCAGGTACAAATGAGGCGGCAATGTGGGCCCTACAGCTATATATAGGCCTTTTGCCAAACTTCCACTCACCATTCCGGGAGCCCAAGGTGTCCATTTTTCAAACCGTCTTCAGCCATGGGATCAACATCCCGTCACCTACATCACAGCAGTCCCTGGGTCACTTTTCATCATGAGCCCCCAGGGCACCCTTTTTTCATACCGTGGTTAGGTACGCACGCACATAGTCACATTTATCAAATACATGCTCATATCTTTGATTCTCTTCAGATATTGTTCACTTTGGGTATTTGGTTGTCGTGTGTGCAGGTACTTGATCATCATTCATCCACACCACCCCTTCAGGTATATACTCAGCACTAGCATGTAGTCTTTCCCACTATATCGCATTTACATTTCCAGTCACACCCTTTGATGTTAGCCTCTAGGATCCCCATTCCCGACTCTGCAGTACCCACGCCTCCATTTGCACCTTCGGTACTGTCACCCGGTAGCATTCTCACCCACATGAGTTGTCCCATTCATAGCACCTTTTGGCACTTTTGACACTCATGTTGTTCTTCATTACCCTTTAGGGATGGGAGTCCTGATAGTCTTTCATCATGTTAGGAATTAACCACATACTTCTTCTCCTCATTTTGCTAGCTTTCCCACACGGAGTCCCCGATTATCTCTTCATGGTTCTATTTTTTACCTGCACTTCCGCAGTATCATGAACCCTTCATTTCCTCCACACTCAGTCTGCCCATCTGCGAACCTATCCTCATTTTACCTACCTCATACAGAAACTCACCAATGGGGCCCAACCCTTCATCAGTTTTCCAAGAAAATTATGCCCTCCCTGGGGCACTCATCTCACACTGGGGCACCCGTTTCTGTATTTGTACATTTCTCCCCAAATTATTCATTATTTATTGTACAAACGCCTTTATTTCCAGTCATTACATTTTCTTTTGTCATCACCATTGGCGACTTGCTTCCTTTTTTGGCCACGCGCAACCCATGTCACCCTTGGTTGGAACATTATTTATCATCTACCCTTGCCGGCATCGTCCACATCTTCAGCGCACCTCACAGGTCACTTACCTTTACCCTCTGAATTTGATCACCTTGTCCCGCCTCTGGCACAACTTATCACCGGTCTTGTCGTCCCCCTAACACTCGACCTTGTTACACGGTTGCGACCACTCTTTATCTCATACATCCTCCAACCAAGGGCAGTCTTGAGTCTTCCCACTTCTTGACTTCGTCCATGTACCTCTGCCACTTCCTCACCTCAGTAGATTCCACGAAGCCCTTTGCTTCTGGGAGTCGCGTTCCCCTTTTGTCGACATCAACACAATTTTCCGGAAGGGCGACAGTATCTTGATTCTCATTCTCCATTCAATGAGAGATCTTGGACGGCATAGGGTGAAACACCATTACTCCCTGCTATTGTTGGCCCCCATAACATTCGACGCCAACACTTTCTCATGTTATGGTAGGTCTTACTTTGCGACTATTGCAGTTATTTTTATCATTTGCCGAAGACCTTTAAACTTGGTAGGGCCATCAATGCCCGCATCATCACTGATACTCATTACTGCGATCATTGCCTATTATTCAGAGTATGTTCCTTTGCATAATTGTCTTCTGCCTTCATCATCACTGCCCCCGAGGGAACTGCAGTTGTCTACACCAACACTTCAGTCATTTTTTTTTTCAGAGTTACATAACACGAGCATGGGGCATGCCCGCCTCATTTGTACACAGTTGTATATTTTACGCACCTTGTGGAAGGTCGGGTTCTACCAGTTCCTTTCTCCTCCAAAGGATTTCTCTGCACGATCCCACTATTGCTCTCTCTTACAACAACATTCTCAATAGAAGAAACATTGATGGATTTTAGCTATACGTATGCTCCCAACCTCATCCATCAGGGGGCATCTGTTATCAATGAAATTTCGTCCGCACGTGGCGACAAGAACTCGGCATCGTCAAAACAGCAATGAAGTCATTCATCACCCTGAATTAGTCTTACAACATTCAAAAAAGGTCAAAAACTATACAAAGTAGTGAAAAATTGAAGAGCGCTTTACAGAAGTTGGGCACGCGTGCACATGCGCGGAACAGAAACGTACCATGCGCGCATACACGCACGATGTGCGACTGTTAGCGCAAAAAGCCGCGCACCTGCTAAACGGCGCACTTATTGAAGTGGTCGGCCTCCCAACCACTTATGGATCAGCTCCCAAGTCGATTTGACCCTCAAATATGAGCTGAATCCGCATGGTAGGCTGTTCAAAGACCCAATAATGCCCTAAATAGCCTCTCTTCACACTACAAAGGAGTTACATAATAACCCAATGCAATGCTATAAAAATCCATGAACACAACTCATTTTCTCAAGGAATTTCATGTAATGTTATGCTGCCTATATTGTTTTAAGGACTCACTCCTTGACAAGAGCACATTGGCACCATTTCATTGAGCAATCCACCTCTCCATTGAGTGGGTTTGTAAAGGAGTTCTTTCACCACCATTTTCATTTTTCTTGTTGTAAGGAGAGCAAGCTTGTGAGGGTCCAAGAGCCTTCCCTTGGAGGAAGAAGGGACTCATAGTCCCCTTTCTTCTTGGTGCTTTGATTTCATCAATAGATCAGCCTAAAAACATTGGTGACATTGGTCTTTTTGTCCTTGTTATCTTTATATTTCCATGCTTATAATTTTAGTTTGTATTAGTTTAATTCTTGCTTATATTTTTGTTTTTCTTTCTCTAACTCTTTCCTCTACAGTTGTCCTGCCCAGCAAGACCCAACTGGGAATGCAAGCACCTCTTATTTTCTCACCAAGGTGACGAAAAGGGTGCAAACAACGCCAATCCCTGAATTCCCGAAATAGTGAAATTTGCGCGTGATATGAATGACTCTTGTTGATTCCCATCCAACGCCCGCTACTCCTCCTGAGATTTTGAATGCTAAAATATGTTCAGCCTTAACTTCCTCATAGATTTGTGAGATCCAATGGTTCACGGAATTTTGGTACTTTTCCACGAAGAAATTCCACCGTTCAATTTCACGCTTGATAATCCCTTTTGCGATTTGGGAATTAGAGTGACCAAGGGTTTTGGCCTACACTCCAAACCTATGAATCTTGAATTCACGAAATGATATAATGGCTCAAACTGACCCCGATCAATGGTTAAATCCCTCCTGAGCTTTCACCTGTAAACTCAAGCTTCCAAAAGGATCCCTGCACACACTTTTTGCAGAAAAATTTCAAATATCCTCTGTTATTTGAATCTTTGACCCTGTGCACTCTTTGCAACATGATGCAGGCGCACCCGCAGGCACGTCCGCTCACAGGATATTCTCCTTACTCGGCCCGAAGAACTCAAAGGTTCCCTACTTCCCTATCGAGAATTTTCCACACCCACAGAAATTATCCAAAAGATCTCCCTTTGTTCTATCAGGAAATCGGAGTTCGTGATTTCACGAGTACTGTGGTCGTGCACTTTATGTCTCTCAATTCCCCGAAACCTGATGTGGGTCAATGCCAGCCCTTTTTCACTCCTTTCGGGGTTTTCCTTGTTAAAATTTCGCTACTTGCGATATCGAATGCCTTGCCTCTCCGACTCCCAAACCCCGATACGCCGAACCTCGGATGCGCTCGCGGGTTGACTTTTCAATTTCGTCACCTCCATCGGGATTTCGCAGTTCGCGAGTTCGCGAATCCAAAAGCAATGAGTTTCGGGACTCACTTTTCCCCGAACTCTGATACGATGTGCCACCTGTCCTCCACTCACCGACTCGGTTGTGGCCCATGCACTCTGCCCTTTGACTGTCTGGATATCGTGTGTCGCGATATCGCGATTCCTGTTGCAATAATTTGGAGCTTCGACTCACGAAACCCAGATACCCGATTTACGTGTAGATCCAACGATCCTGGATGACTTGGATCAACGCTCTATCTTTCTTGAGCTTAAACCTTCGGAAATACACCAATATATCTCCCCTGCACATCCACAAGATCCAACGGCTCACAGTGATTCACGAATTCTCCTCGGAGAATTCCGACCGTCCATTCTTTGCTTAACGATTCCCGCGAAATGACTTAAGTACTCCTTCGTGGAACTTGTCCTCCTATGCGTAATTTACGATGCTTCTTGCCAACCTTCAAGGCACAATTCCTCTGCATTTCCCTTCGACAATTTCGAAGGTCTATCCTTCTTGAGCTTTTCCCACGACTTCCAAGTATTCCTGGAAACCTCTTGCACGCACTCCTTGTGGCAACCCTTCAACCTCGACTGAGTGTTGA
The DNA here is from genome assembly GCA_009831015.1 of Picea engelmannii. Taxonomy (NCBI): domain Eukaryota; kingdom Viridiplantae; phylum Streptophyta; class Pinopsida; order Pinales; family Pinaceae; genus Picea; species Picea engelmannii. The sequence continues at coordinate 225,125 of ML783481.1, read as the reverse complement.
AGCTCCTTGACTCTGCGCATGTCTGCAGCAGCAGTTTCTCAACTCTCGCTCAGGTTTGCAACCCTCAACTTCTTTCAGCCTACGCACTCCTTGCACGGCATTTGTGCCCAACTGCACCTCTGGGATAAATGAGAACAAAATCTATCTCTACATGAACCCTCTGTCAACGCACTCCTTGCGGACACTTCAACTGCACTCCTTGCAGGAATCCAATGGCTCAAATAGAGAAACAATTGAAACTCATTCCTTCACCCTTTCAGACTTCAATTCCTACATGAAATCACATACACAACATATAAAGGCAAATGTATAGCAGGAAGCAAACATTCATGAGCATATCAACATCATTACACAGAGAACAACACAAACCATGAATTTGAATCAAAGCTTTCTTCTATTAATTCAAATGTCTGTACATGGGTGTTCTTCACACAGCTCTCTGTATGCTCTTTTTCTTCTCCTGCTCCAGTTAATGTTACAATGCACAATGAGGGTGTCTATATCCATTTTCCCTCTTCCTTCCAAACTGTCTAATCTATGAATTAAAATCCTATCTACCTGCATTAACTATTTTAAATGCCATCTACCTACTAAGGACGAGAGCAATCCGCCCAAGGTCCATTACAATATACAAGTGCGCTTCATCTTAAATGACACATTTAGGATCATGCAACAGCTTCCAAGGTGAAATTTAAAAAGAAATTGTGCTGGCTTGTCCAGCTGTCCTCCGCTTCTGCGCTGGCTCGCTTGACGTGAGAGATGCTCCTGCATCGTACTCCCTCACTTGAAAAACTTCATGGGCTCCTGTCCATGAGCTCCTGCACGGTCTTTCCATGCTTCTGTATTTCTGCTTCAATCTCCCAGCTGACATCTTCAACTGGATGGTTCTTCCACTTGACCAGATACTCAAAGTATTTCTTTCGCCTGGTCCTCTTGCTCACTCTCTTGTCCAGTATGCATTCCATCTGCAGCTTCTCTGCAACTGACATATGTTTCATCCATTGGATCATTGGCTGCTCATCTCTAGTCTCTGCTTCTCCATCTCTATATGGGTACAAATCTGATACATTGAATATCGGAGATATTCTGATCCCATCGGGTAATTCAATCTCATAAGCATTTTCCCCCAATTTCTTCAAGACCTTACATGGCCCGATTTTCTTCATTTTTAGCTTGTTGTATGTTCCCCTCGTGAACCTTTCCTTTCTCAAATGTGCCAGAACTAGATCACCAACCTCAAACTGAAGTTGTTTCTTCCGCTGATTGGCTCTGCGCTTATATTCTTGGCTCAATTTCAGCAGTCGCCCCTTCACCTCGCCATGAAGTTCTTTCATCGCCTCTGTGAATTCTTCAGTGCTTGCGCTCCTAGTTATCATCTATTCTGAATCCCTTAATTCAGAAACTCCTCTCGGTTGCATGCCATAAACAACCTGAAATGGAATTCTCCCTGTGCTCCTATTGACTGAGTCATTATATGCAAACTCTGCCTATGGTAATATATTGTCCCACTGGCTGTGGTGCTCCGCCACCAGGCTCTTCAGCAAGTCTCCCAGACTTCTGTTGACCACTTCTGTCTCTCCATCCATATGAGGATGATAAGCTGAACTAAACATCAAATTAGTCCCCATCTTCTTCCATAAGTTCCTCCAAAAATGTCTAATGAATTTCGTGTCTCTATCCAAAACTATACTTCTGGGTAAGCCGTGAAGTCTAACTACCTCCTTGAAAAACAGATTTGCGATATGAGTCGCATTGCTGGTTTTATGGCATGGGATAAAATGTGCCATTTTGGAAAATATGTCCACTACCACAAAGATTGAATCAACACCTCTTTGTGTCCTTGGCAACCCCAATACAAAATCCATGCTGATTTCATCCCACAACCTCTCGGGTATGGGTAATGGTTGATAGAATCCTGCATTCTGCTTTCTCTCTCTCGAATGCTAGAAAATTCTACATCTGTCAACAAATATTTTGACATCCGCTCGCATTCCCGGCCAAAAATATGACTCATTCAACTTTGCGAATGTTTTGTCACGGCCAAAGTGTCCTGCTAATCCTCCACTGTGTTTCTCCTTCAACAGGTTCTCCCTCATGGAGCATTTCGGGATACACAGTTGATTGCCTCTGAACAACAATCCTTCCTGGATCATGTAGTCTATCCAAGGGCTTCTATCTCTGAGAACTGGATTCTCAACTGCTTCATACGCTTCTTTAAAATCCTGATCATCTGCATACATGCCCCTGAGATCATCAAAACCCAATGTTTTGACTCGGAACTCCTGCATCAGCAAACATTTCCTTCTCAAAGCATCAACAACTTTGTTAGTAGTACCAGAAATATGCTTAATCACAAAAGTGAAATTCTGCATATACTCAACCCATTTGGCATGTTTCTGATTCAACTTCTCCTGTTGAGTCACAAACTGCAGTGCATGATTATCACTGTACAATACAAATTCTTTCGGGATCAAGTAATGCCTCCATTTCTTCAATGCCTATATAATAGCGTAAAATTCATTATAATACGTGGAGTATTTCACCTTCGCCTCATTTAGCTTCTCGCTGAAGTATGCGATCGACCTATCCTCCTGACTCAAGAGCGTTCCTATGGCAAACCCATTTGCATCACATTTCACCTGAAATGTCTTCAGGAAATCTGGAAACACCAACACTGGTTGTTCTGTGATCTTCCGTTTCAACAAATTGAAACTCTTTTCAGCCTTATCCGTCCAGTGAAAAGACTTATGCCGCTTCTTCACTGTATCCATCATCGCTGTGCTAATTCCACTGAAATTCCTAATGAATTTTTGGTAGAAACTAGCCAATCCATGAAAACTTCTCACCTCGAATACATTCCTTAGTGATGGCCAATTCTTAATCACTTCCACCTTATCTGGATCCATCCTCAACTCATTCGCCGAAATAACAAAACCCAAATAAATGAGTTTTGTCTTCATGAATGAGGACTTCTTCATATTTATCAACAGCTTCTCCTGCTGTAGCTTCTGCATCACTGTAGCCAAATGCTTCAAGTGTTCTGTCACTGATTTACTGTAAATCGGTATGTCATCCAAATACACAATGACAAATTTCCCGATGAACTCCCGCAGGACTTCATTCATCAACCTCATAAAGGTACTCGACGCATTTGTCAAGCCAAACGGCATGACAAGCCATTCATACAAACCTTCGTTTGTCTTGAATGTTGTCTTCCATTCATCACCCTCTCTCATGCGAATCTGGTGATATCCGCTTTTCAAATCAATCTTTGAAAAATATCTTGCTCCGCTCAAGCAATCCATCATATCATCCATTCTTGGCAATGGAAATCTGTACCTGATGGTTATCTTGTTGATCGCCCTCGAGTCAGTACACATCTTCCAGCCCCCATCTTTCTTCGGACTGAGTACTGTTGGAACAACACACGGACTCAAGCTTTCTCTAACCAAACCTTTGTCCAACAACTCCTGGACTTTCCTTTTAACCTCCTCATTCTCCTGCGACGTCAATCTGTACGCAGCTTTATTTAGCAAACTAGCTCCTGGTATGAGGTCAATGTGATGACTCACACTCCTCATCGGTGGCAACGAACGAGGTAATTCGTCCACAATGATGTCAGCGAAATCTTCCAGTAGTTCCTGAACTTCATCCGGTAAATCATCCATTCTTGTACTAGTCAGAACAATCCGTGGTTTCCTGACCACAAAGAATTGTGGATCTTCTTTCTTATTCACCTCTATAAGAAGCTCCTTCCCACTCATGAAAAGTATTGTGTTTCTTACTTCCGGCTTCACCTCCTTATCCTTTATCGAAAGCAACATGTGTGTCATCCCATTCTTCTCTAGGGTGTATGTGTTCATTCACCCATCATGAATCACATTTCTGTCATATTGCCATGGTCTATCCAGCAATAGATGACAAACATCCATGGGAATAACATCACATAAGATCTTGTCATTATATCCACCTATCTTGAATTCAACCAAGCATTGTTTAGTAACAGTTACCCGGTGTCCTTTCTGTAGCCACGAAACTTTGTATGGGCTTGGATGATCAGTCATCTCTAGCTCCAGATTCTCTACCATCTCTGTGGATACGAGATTATCCATGCTACCACTATCAACGATGACCTTGCACACCCTATCCTTGGTCTTGAAAGCATTCCTAAAGAGTCTGGTCCTTTGGACTGAGCTCTCCACCTCCTTCGCGGGTGTCAAAAGGACTTTTCGCATCATAAGCAATATTCCGCCTTCTGCGTCTTCGTCCTCAACATCCCACCTCTGTGCCTCGGCAATGTGAGCTTCTCCAATGTCCTTATTTTTCTATGGACACTCGTAAGACTTGTGCCCATTTTTCCCACATGTGAAGCATGTGATTACTCCACCTCTTCCTCTTCCTCTACCTCTGGTACGAGGAAACATGTTATTATCAGCGTATCCTCCGCTCTTCTCTGTATGTTTCCCTCTCTGTTCAACATATGGCCCCCACTGTGAGGTTCCACCTCTCTCTGTACGAGTCTGAGGTTTCTTCCATTCCTCCTTAGGCTTCTGGAATTTGTCCTGGGTAACTGCTTTGCCTTTGGGCTGACTTCTACCTCGACCCCTCTGACTCTGTTTTTGGCTCAGCTTCTCCTGAGCTTTCAAAGCCAATTGATAAGCATCTTCCACCGTTCAAATGGTTAGCATGCTCAATTCATCCTGAATGTCATATCTCAGACCATTCAGATATCTGGAAACTTTTTCATCGTCGCTCTCCCGATGAACTGCCCTGATGTTCAGTCAATAGAATTCTTCGGCGTATTCTTTCACTGTCATCAGCTTCTGTCTCAGGTTCTGCATCCGCCTGAACAGAGTGATTTGATAGTCTCTCGGGATGAACTTTTCCTTCATCTTTGTGATCATTATGTCCAAGCTCTTAATTTTTTTCTTGCCCTTGTAGCATTTGTCAGCTTGTAGCTCATCCCACCACAATGTTGCGTGTCCCTTCAAGCCCGTAACAACATGCTTGACTTTCTTGTCTTCTTCGACGTCTTTGTAGTCGAAGTAAGTATCCAAAGCTCTAATCCAATCTAGAATCTCCTCTGCATCCAAGTTTCCCTCATAAACTCGAATGTTCATTTTTGCTCTTGCACCCATCCTGGCAATAGCTTTGATCAAAGGCTTGTTTGATGCATCTTCGGCTGCAACTTCCTCTTCACGTTCAGCCTCAATCTCGCTCTCGGAATCACTAAGATCCCCTGCACTAGCTGTGCATCTTTGCGCTGTCTCCATGTCTTCAAGTCTCGCTCAGAGATCACGCATCTGTCTCTCCATTTATGGATTTTCCGTTTGCTTGCCTCTTCTCCGCACCTCCCTATCCTCTGGATCGGGTGACTTCCTTTCTCTCCTTGGTGGCATGGTGACTTCTCTTCTCTACTACAGAAAGAAAAGAATATTTCCGAGCTCTGATACAACTCTGACGCAGGCGCACCCGCAAGCACGTCCGCTCATAGGATCTTCTCCTTACTCGGCCCGAAGAACTCAAAGGTTCCCTACTTCCCTATTGGGAATTTTCCACACCCACAAAAATTCTCCAAAAGATCTCCCTTTGTTCTATCGGGAAATTGGAGTTCACGATTTCGTGAGTACTGTGGTCGCGCACTTTGTGTCTCTCAATTCCCCGAAACCCAATGTGGGTCAATGCCAACCCTTTTTCACTCCTGTCGGGGTTTTCCCTGTCGGAATTTCGCTACTCGTGATATCGAACGCCTTGCCTCTCTGACTCTCGAACCCTGATATGCCGAACCTCCATTGCGCTCACGAGTTGACTTTTCAATGCTGTGACCTCCGTCGGGATTTCGGAGTTTGCAAGTTCGCGAATCCAAAATAAATGAGTTTTGGGACTCACTTTTCCCCAAACTCCGATACGATGTGCCACCTGTCCTCCACTCACCAACTCCGTTGTGGCCCACGCACACTGCCCTTTGACTATTGGGATATCGCGTATTGCGATATCGCGATTCTTGTTGCAATAATTTGGAGCTTCGACTCACGAAACCCCGATACCCGATTTACGTGTAGATCCAACGGTCCTGGATGACTTGGATCAACGCTCTATCTTTCCTGAACTTAAACCTTCGGAAATACACCACTGTGTCTCCCCTACACATCCACAAGATCCAACAGCTCACGGTGATTCACGAATTCTCCTCGGAGAATTCCAACCATCCGTTCTTTGCTTAACGATTCCCGTGAAATGAGTTAAGTAATCCTTCATGGAACTTATCCTCCTATGCGTAATTTACGATGCTTCTTGCCAACCTTCAAGGAACAATTCTTCTGCACTGCCCTTCGATAATTTCAAAGGTCTATCCTTCCTGAGCTTTTCCCACGACTTCCAAGTATTCCTGGAAACCTCTTGCACGCACTCCTTGCGGCAACCCTTCAACCTCGACTGAGTGTTGAAGCTCCTTGACTCTGCGCACGTCTACAGCAGCAGTCTCTCAACTCTCGCTCAGGTTCGCAACCCTGAACTTCTTTCAGCCTGCACACTCCTTGCACGACATTTCTGCCCAACTGCACCTTTGGGACGAATGAGAACAAAAGATATCTCTACATGAACCCTCTGTCAACGCACTCCTTGCGGACACTTCAACTGCACTCCTTGCAGGAATCCAATGGCTCAAATAGAGAAACAATTGAAACTCATTCCTTCACCCTTTCAGACTTCAATTCCTACATGAAATCACATACACAGCATATAAAAGCAAATGTATAGCAGGAAGCAAACATTCATGAGCATATAAACATCATTACATAGAGAATAACACAAACCATGAATTTGAATCAAAGCTTTCTTCTATTAATTCAAATGTTTGTACATGGGTGTGTTTCACACAGCTCTCTGTATGCCCTTTTTCTTCTGCTGCTCCAGTTAATGTTACAATGCACAATGAGGGTGTCTATATCTGTTTTCCCTCTTCCTTCCAAACTGTCTAATCTATGAATTAAAATCCTATCTACCCGCATTAACTATTTTAAATGTCGTCTATCTACTAAGGACGATAGGAATCCGCTCAAGGTCCATTACAATATACAAGTGCGCTTCATCTTAAATGACACATTTAAGATCGCGCAACATCTTCCAAGGTGAAATTTAAAAAGAAATTGTGCTGGCTTGTCCAGCTGTCCTCCTCTTCCACACTGGCTTGCTTGACGTGAGAGATGCTCCTGCATCACAACAATAGTCCTTCAACTTTTCCCCTTAGTTGATAAGTTCTAAACCTTCAACCAGCCTGCGCACACCTTGCACAGCTCTGGGCTACACCTGCACTTCTGCTGGTATGAGAACGACGGTATCTCTCCTGAGCTTTCTGAGATAAAACTCAGACCCTCTTCAATGCACACCTTGCAGACGTTCACTGCACTACTTGCAGGAGTTCTCAGGAAGAGAAACAATTGAAACTCATTCTTCTCCTTTCTCAGACTTCATACATTCAACATAGAATCATACACGCAACACATCATTGAAATAAATGCATAACAGAGAAACAAAATGGCTATAAACATACCATTAAACTAATGTAAACAGTAAGCATCATAACACCATGAAAATTGAGTCAAATATTCATATATTAACTCAATCGTTCCTGTACGTGGGTTCTTCTCTACAGCTCTCTGCTACAACTCTACATCTTATGAATTCTGAATGATCATCCCAAAAATTAAAATGATACAAGGGTGATGGTGTCTATATCTGTTTTCCCTCCTATGCTTCTAAGCTATCTAAGCTATTAAATTAAATCTACCTACTTGCATTCATTATGCATAAATGCCTCTACATTCAACAGATGAGAGCAACGCTCAAGATCAGTTTACAACATATCAACATAAATGTAAGTATTCTTCTCTTAGCTATTACATTAATGTCCATTCATTAATCTTCAAAGTACTTCAAAATGTGCGCTTGTGCTTTTCCAGCTGTCTCCTGCCTTTACGCTTGCTTGGCTGGCTGCTTACGATGCTCCTGCATCAAAGACATCCATAATACAACCTTTAGGACAAGGTATGCACATTATGACTTTATTGTGGTTCCATTTGGACTTACAAATGTACCAATCAAATTCATGTGTTTAATGAATAGCATTCTCAACAAGTACTTAGACGAGTTCATATTAGTGGTTGTGGACAAAATTTTGGTATATTCCAAGAATCAAGAAGAGCATGGAGAACATCTCAAGATGGTTTTATAGGTGTTAATAGAGCACCAACTATATGCAAAATTCAACAAGTACAATTTATTTAAAAAGGAAATCCAATATCTAGGCCACGTAATCTCAACTGAAGGAGTCGTAGTAGACCATGTAAAGATCAAAGCAATCATGGATTGGCCAACTCCTAGAAATTTGACGGAGGTGAGATCCTTCATAGGATTGGCTGGATATTAAAAAAGATTATCAAGGAATTCTCCAAGGTCGGAAATCCTATTATGTCACTACAAAGGAAAGGGAAGAGATTTGTGTGGTCACCAGAATGTGAAGATAATTTCTGGAAATTGAAGCAGTTTTTTACCAATTCCCTTGTTTTAAGGATTGCGGACCCAGAAAAAGATTTCTTGGTTTTCACAATTGCTTGCAAGGAGGGACTCAACGAAATACCCATGAAGGAAGGACAAATTGTTTGTTATGAGTCACGAAAGTTGAATGAACACAAGAAAAGGTATGCTACACATGACCTAGAACATACCACAATAGTACATGCCTTGAATATGTGGAGGAATTACTTGCTAGGAAGGAGATTTATCCTCATGACTGACCATTTTGTTGTAAAGTATTTGTTTGACCAGCCAAGGTTGAACATTGGACAGGCCAGGTGGATGGAATTAATCAATGTGTTTGACTTTGAAATCAAGCACATAAAAGGAAAAGAGAACAAATTAGCTGACATGCTCAACCGAAGCATCCAGAAAATACACTTAGCAAGAGCAAGTGGAGGTGAGCCCAACATTTGACAGAGAATTAAGACCCTCTTGTCAGAAGATGAGCTTTTCAACCTAGTGATGGAAAAGTTACAGAAAGAACCTAAGGAAAATAGTTATGAAGGATATCAACTGAGGGATCGTAACTTGTTGATGTAAAATAAGAGGCTGTACGTGCTCGATTTAGTAGACCTAAGACAGTTGATTATGGATGAATTCCATAGGAGGCCATACGTCGGTCATCCTGGTTATCAAAAGATGGTGACAACAATCAGGAAACTATATTATTGGCCTAAGATGAAGAAATATATTGATCAGTATATGTTTAAGTGTCTAGAATGCCAACAAGTGAAGGTCGAACATCAACACCCTGTGGGACTATTGCAACCCATATAGATACCAGAGTGGAAATGGGAAGTGATTTCCATGGATTTTATCATGGGTTTTCCAAAGAGAGTAAAACAACATGATGAAATCATGGTTTTTGTGGATAATTTGAGAAAGGAAGCTCATTTTATTCCCATAAAGTCTAATTTTAAATCCATAAACATTGCCAACGTTTTCATGAGAGAGATATTCACATCGCACTATTTTCCTAAAACCATAATTTTAGACCGGGATACTAGTTTTACCTCAAATTTCTAGCGAAGCTTGTTTGCAGGTTTGGAGACACTGTTGGAATATAGTTAGGCATACCATCCTCAAAATGATGGTAAGACCGAAAGGGTGAATAGAGTGTTAGAATATATTCTACGAATGCATTCTATGCATAAAACCAAGAAATGGGAAGAATATCTACCTTTGGTAGAATTTGAGTATAACAATGGTTATCAAGAATCATTGAAGATGAGCCCATTTGAAGCTTTGTATGGTCATAAGTGCATATCTCCCATTAGTTGGGATAGTCCAGTGGACAAAGTTACACTTGGACCTGAATTACTAAATGAAATGGAGCAAGCCATGGTTCAGATAAGAAAGAATCTGAAAATTTCCCAAGATAGACAAAAGAAATATGTGGATAGCAAGATAACCCCTAGAGAGTTCAAAATAGGAGACCATGTGTATCTATGGGTGAAACCCAAGAGAATTTCACTAAAAGAGGGAATGTGTGCTAAGTTGTCTCCCCAATACTTCAAACCATTTGAAATCCTAGAGAGAATATGACCAGTAGCATACATACTTTCTTTACCACCCACTATTAGAGAACATAATGTATTCCATCTGTGTTTGTTAGAGAAATATGTGCATTATTCTAATAACATTACTGATTGGATTGTAATACAGTTCGAAACAGAAGGATAATTCCAGCCAAAACCCAAGTGCATCATGGACAGGAAAGAAACGATTCTCTAGAACTAAGCCATCATGCAGGTCAATGTGCAATGGAATCATTTTCGAGTTGAAGAAGCTACATGGGAGATGGAATATGCCATGAGATCGACATACCAATTTTTGTTTATTGTATAATTGTAAAAATCATGGTTTTTTAATCATTAAGGATGATATTCCATAAAGGGGAGGGGAATGTAACACCATGTTTTCTCCCAAGACTGTAATTATGCACAAAATTCATATGTTAATAATATGAGGCATGTAATTTTGTTTTGATTTAATATAAAAACCAAACCATTGACTGAGAGGGAACAACCTTGATAAGTACTAGCCATGATACACCAAAGAAAATTGATTAAGTAGAGGACTAATGGGATGCTTGAGTGAAATGAATATGATATGCATCAGTGAACAAAATAGGAATATTGCACAACATGCTTATTTATTCTTACAAACATGATGATTTCACCACCAACACACTAGGCTGATGGAAGAGACCAGGTGAACATTAAAGAGAAGGTCACAAAGGTGGTTGGGTAGTAATGATTTTCGCAATTGTCCCATACCTAAAAATAATGGCATGTTGAATGACTGACACGAACGTACCACAAAATTCCCCTTGAGATTAAGAAAGGGTGGAGTACAAGTTGCATCTACTGGATCCAACAAAAATTAACAGGGAATGGAGAGAGAAGAAAGAAGGAAGTGCATGCAACAGAGGAGGGAAGATGGAGAAACATATATGAACAGAGAAGGGAGATGAGTAAGAGAGTGTCGAAGGAAAAATGTGTTGATTAAGAAAGAAAAGGGTATATTTCTAGAAGAAAATAGGAAGCTTGTCCAAGTTGATGATGATCACCCTGAATGGAGATGACCATGATTCCCGAACTAGAGCAATAATAGGTCGTGTCTTGGTGCTTATTGGACAACAATCAACACTAGTAAGGGGAGGTCATTGAGGAAATGTTGAGCAAAGAAGGGACTCCCTTGTGCAGAGGTAATCCAGTTGAGAAACCATCTGATAAACCTGTAGAGATGCAGATCTTAGTGGGAAGTGGTAACTTATGTTGTGTCACAGGGAGAAGGAGAGTAACCTTCTTGGATATTCACAGACTTGGAGCCTTGTTGATTCAATTTCCTTGGTGGTATCATGGATCGAAACATGGGTGGTGTGTTGTAGGAAGTGACTCTACAACAAGGCTTAAGCTTGGGCGGAAACATGTCCTCTCTCAGTCAGTTGGATTGGATTATGTCTTTATTATATAAGTGCTCATTTGTATTGATCTAGTTGTGAATGACTTATATGAATGCTTAAGAATCGAATAGTTGTGTGTCAGTACATATGAATGCTTAAATCCAAGAGACTATTTGTATACTTATCCTATGTCTTAAATACAGTAATAGAAACAATGTGATGATGAATACTAGTGTTTGGTTAAATTATAGAAATGAATGAATACAAACTGCTACTTGTTCAAACACCTCATATGTTTACTATGTGAAGATCCTTCAACTCATGCAAGACCTCAAACTTAAGTTTGAAAGTCTATAGAGGTTCGAGGATCATCTTGACTCTTTGAAAGTCAGAAGCCAAATTCTTGCAGGACTCGGAAAAATGGTTCAGACCTCTGATTGGACAGTTATAACTTTGTCAACATTGTGTTGGTCTGCAAGGAACCACTGTCACTGATCTGAATAGATCATGGTCATTAGACTGTGGGTCATTAGATTCATTGTGTTGGAGAGGTCCCTTGAATGTTGTGGGAAGGACTTTGAAACAAACCAGTCGAGGTGAGACCTTTAGGAAGAAATCTCATGCACCGTGAGAATAACCCCAATGAAAATACCTCAAAGTTAGGAAAATGTGAACGATCAATCTATAATCATAAGGAATGATTTTCTAGCCATTGACCATTATGGGACCTACTAGAAGGTTGGAAGGGAGAGAGTGATGGGGAGTGTCGATGCGAATATGTGTGTCAATAAATGATCAGGTGGATAAATTGAGCGTGAGCCTAGCTGACTTTGCGTTGATTGCTTTCAGAGTATGACTTTGATGGACACAGAGAAATACTTCGATGGCCTAAACATGTGAATTTGATGGAGGAAATATATCGACCATAGGTCAGAAAATGGAGAGAGGGAACGAAAGTCATGGGTTCATTGTGAACCCTATTTAGGTTGTTAGAATGAAGGCTTAACTTCATATCTTACATGGTTTGCTAGCGGGAAATTGGTGTGAGTTTAGAGTGATAGGTGTCACTTACCCATAAATGGATGAGTCAAAGTGGAATCAACCTGGCGGGAGAATCCTTAAGCTACAAATAAATCTCAACTATCTATTAGGATATTTCAACTTACACTCTCAATCATCCATTAAGGAGGAGGGTATATTGCTCGATACCCTGGTCTCTGACTAAGAAAACGGCTCGAGTGATTCTAGCCTTGATAGAATGGAATCAAAGGGGAATATTCTTTGATACCATACCCATCAAAGGTGAGTCAGGAGTGTACTAGTAAAGAGTTTGAGCGATATCTCTAATGGTTCTACAATGATAAGACTCACTTGGTGGAAGAACTTTCTCAGGCACCACGCAGGTGCAACGTAGTTGACATGTTGGATGATGAATGTGCCAAGGTGTGACGTGGGCTCCATGTCAACAATACATAAGTAGAAGATCAAGTAATGTTATAAAGGCCATAACCCTCGAACTAGAACTCAATTTTGATCGGAATACCCATAGTTGGAAAGATATTTATGAGAAGAAGACGATGAAGTTGTAAGCAAGGGGAGTGAGATAAATAAGAAAAGTGATAATTATAACACCCCATTCCTTAAAAGGACACTTAGGGGGTCGGGAGTGTTACATCCATACTATGGAATCTGACCATAGTAATCCTAGATAACTTCCACTCTACGACCTTGACAATCACTGCACATTTCCACATATTTGTCCCCATTCGAAGAGGGATAGCTACAAATTACTATGGTCCCCCTACTAAAATAGAAAAGGATAGATTTCTGGGGAAAATCAAATTCACAACAGAGATGGTAGGATAGCAAAGATGGATCTTAGGAGGATAATTCAACATAATATCCTCCTTGGATGAAAAACAAGGGGGAATCATAAGACTAGACAAAGACAACGAGCTATTTCAAATTCTTATAGAGGATATAAAATTGTTGGATATGGAAATATGTATTGAAACTTTTACTTGGACTAACAAACACACATGCTCTCATCATATATCTTGTCAGTTAGATCATTTCCTGATCTCAGAATCTCTCATTCTAGAGGATTCAATCATGGAGGCCAACATCTTTCCTAAAATAGGGTCTGATTTCTTGCCTGTTTAGCTCATCATTGCAAACACTCACACACCCAAACTGAAACCATTTTGATTCAAAAAATTCTAGCTAAGTCATCCATAGTTTCCATATCTCTCTCGTAAGTGGTAGTCTGAAGGAGAAATCTCACATGGTACTTAAATATTTAAATTTCAACAAAAGTTAAAAAACTTCAAGAAATATGTGCGGGATTGGAACAAAAGTGTTTTTAGAAACATATTACAATCCCATAAAACTATAGAGAAATGCCTAGAAGAAATACAATGAAATTCCATCAAGCATGGACCTACAGAACTCCTACAGGTTGAAGAGGAACTTCTAGAAAAGTATCTGGACGAACAATATCACCAGAGGAAATCCTCTGGTGCCAACAATCTAGAGTGCAATGGCTCAAAGAAGGAGAGAACAACACCAAATTCTTCTACCGATCTATGTTTCACCAAAGGCATATTAACAAGAAAACCAAGACGGAAATTGAGCAAGGACAAATTCTCTTCGAACATGAAGAGATAAAGCCTAAACTTATTGATTATTGTAAGACTCTCTTGATGGAGCCCATCCTGGATCGATCATTGGCTATCCAAAAAATAACAAGGAATATACCAAGCCTTTTTACCCAGGAACAAAATGAAGCACTCATGCAATTGATTTCTATTAAAGAAGTGGATCAATACATAAGGGACATGCCACTAGGAAAATCACTTGGACCAGAAGGATTTACCACATATTTCTTCCACCATTGATGGCAGATGATGCGTGAAGAGGTTTGGCAGCTTGTGGAAGAATCTCACTCTTCAGGCAAAGTCCTCTCTGCTCTTAATGTGAATTTCCTCACACTCGTACTCAAGGAAGAAAGGGTTAATCATATCCAAGAATAAATTTAGATACGTGGAAGGAAGAAAAATTATTTATAGAATTATTCTTGGTCACTAAGTCATCCACTCCCTCAAAGCCACGAGGACTCTAGGTATTCTTATAAAAATTGACCTCTCAAAATATTTTGACAAATTAAGATGGAAGTATATCCACTCTGTCCTAATGGATTTTGTGTTTGTAAGGAATCAATTGACTGGATCCTTAACCTCACTTCAACAATTTTCTTTTGCATTATGGTCAATGGGGTTCCATAAAAAACCTTCACTCCCTCTAGAGGAATTCGGAAAGGGGATCCCCTTTCCCCCTTTATTTTTGTTATCATGGCTAAGGGTATTGGACGGTACAACAAAGATTCTATTGAAAACGACTCCCTTCATGGCCTTCCCCACCATGGAATATAATCGCCTTCCTCACATAGTCAATTTGTTCATGAAAACCTACTCATGGGATAACCCATGGGATAACCCATTTCCCGAAATGCTCAATATTTTAAACTTATCCTCTATGACTTCAGTGAATCTTTAGTCACCACCATTAACTTAGAAAAATCCCGCATATTCTTTTTTAACACCTTCATTTCCATTCAACTCCATATCTTTGGTTTTTCAACTCCATATCTCTGGTTTGTTGGTCATCCCCTGGAGTTCCCTCCCATCCAACTATTTCAATGTTCCCCTCTCTAAGTTAGCTGCCAAAAACATTTCCTGGTCCAAATTCCAGGACTCCCTAGCCATGCGACTAAATTCCTAGACATTTCGCTTGTTAAAAATGGTAGACCGCTTAATCCTTGTTAAATTCATCCTCCAATCTATTCCCACCTACCTCTTTTCTTCCCTTGCTGCACTAAAATATATCCTGAATTCCATTCACAACATGCAAAGAAATTTCCTTTGGAAGGGTCTGAAATCGGCAAGTAAATGGGCCTTATTCAGTTGGGACAGACTACGCAAGCTTAAACTAATTGGAGGCTTTGGATTATATGAACCTAAAACTCTCAATGAAATTATGGGTGCAAAAATATGGTGTAGATGGTTGAAACATCCCAAGGAACTATGGGCTAGACTATGGAAACATAAATATTGTTAGATTCATAATGAAGAAAAGAGCAGAAATATAATGGAAATAATAGAAGCAATCAAGAAACCATGATGAATGGAGATAATTAAACAATGGCAGAAAAAAACATACTCTATTCATCAATGCTTCTGTAAATAATCATGTACATAGATGTACATATATAATACAAAAGACCATAATTGTCATGTAACTGTATAACAGTTAGGTTAACTTAGCTAACCAACTAACTTATGATTAGTGTTTTAACATCCCCCCTTAATCATAAGTTCAAAATAGCAGAAGCTGATGGCTTCTACTAAATTGGTGGTTTAATGGTGACCACAAACTCCTTTGATGGTTTTGGGGATGACCACAAACCGAATGTCTAGCAGAAGCTGATTTCTTCTACTAAATGGCATGATTTTAAGTTGGCCATAAACCAACAAGAGCTCAAGTCTCAAAAATATGAAAATGTAACAAGCAGAACTTCATGTCTTCTGCTCAAAGTCATACTGACAAAAATCATACTGACAAGCAAAACTTTATGTCTTCTGCTCAAAATCATGTTGATAAAGTCTCTTAACAATATTTCTTATAACTCCTCTACAAAAATAAACCCTTATAATTTCATATACATTTAATTATAATGAAGAAAACTTCTCCATATAAATTTTCACTCTTCTTATCCTTTATACTTCATATAGTAAATTCTTTCTAAATCCTCTCACGCCAAGCCTTTTAAATTTACGTTTTGTAAAAAGTGATATTTAAAAACTGAAATTACTCTATTCCAAAAATACCAAAAGATTAACACATTTTACACTACTTACTCAATAATGAAATCGCATGCACATGTAGTGAGGTGGTTCTCTACTCTCCAAATTGCAAGTAGTTTCTCCCATTATTGGCCAGATCGAAACCACATGACTTTTATTCATGCCAAAAATTCTTCTCAACTTCATTGTGGGTTTAACTCTCCACAACATAACCACATAATATCAAACATAAATCACACGTAATTTTTGAAAATTCAAAAATAAAACTTTACTCCTCTTTAATTAAAAGAATGCAGAAATGAAAATCCCCTGTGCTCTTTAAAATGTTCAATGGTGCAGTGGCTATCCAATGGGGGCATCTCAACATCGGTCCTCTCTTACTATCGCGCCTCTAAAAAAACTAATTTTCCCTAAATCCTGTCCGAGAAGAAACCCCAGAGCAACACATACCTTGCAACTCTGAGGTCACGGGTTCGAAACTCAGAAGTCAGGCAAGCTGCGCAATGTGCAGGCCTCTTCTTGCTCTGGTTCCACAAACCATAAGCAACAAAGGATTCGCTTCCTTCACGGGTCACTGCTCTCTTCAGATGAAAACAAGGTTTTCCTTTGGACGAAGATAATTTATGTCCACCATTCTCATGCAGATTGAATAACATTTGACGCCACGGACGGAGATCTTTTGGCGAGCATGGACACCAATAGCGAACCCAAAGCCATGTCTTTCTTCCAATCTCCGAACCGATTAAGAGCTTTAAAATGAAAACTAGACTTTTCAAATCATGCACCAAGCTAGATCAAACATCCACTTGAAAAAGCCCTCTTACGCACTGTCGTCCCGTTCTCGGCTCCTCCTAGTCACTAAAACCATCGGTTCATCAACCATGGTGCACGCACAACGCGGTTCTTTTCCTTGGATACAAGAGGCAATCTTCAGGTAAGGTCGTGTGTCAGCGTATTGAAGGGAAACAAAAATCGGTAAAGCAACTCTTCCTTTCACACGCTCCAAGATGCAACGTTCAATGAGCCGCTGGATTAATATTGTTCGTGGCTCCACTTCCATGAACTTCCTTTCTGCACAGAATTCGGATTCCAAACTAAACCCTTGGCAAGTAGTTGGACAACTAATCCCTTCAACAGTTCTTTCTCATGAATTCTGCAAATTAATCCCTCGATGACTCTCTTTCTCCAACATGTTTTTATGGGCTGAACTCCTTCAACTCCTAGAAATCTCCCACAAGCTCATAGGTATCATAAACCTTGCTTTGATACCATTGTTAGATTCATAATGAAGAAAAGAGCAGAAATATAATGGAAATAATAAAAGCAATCAAGAAACCATGGCGAATGGAGATAACTAAACAATGGAAGAAAATGCATACTTTATTCATCAATGCTTCTGTAAATAATCATGTACATAGATGTACATATATAATACAAAAGACAATAACTGTCATGTAACTGTATAACAGTTCAGTTAACTTAACTAACCAACTAACTTATGATTAGTGTTTTAACAAATATGCCCCTCACATCAACAAAGCCGACCTCATAAGAATGATGGATCAGGTCTTGAGATCCAACATATAGAATTCTTCCTATATAAATCGACCCCTCATCCAGGAGAATGCGTTATGGGAATTTAGAGGAGTTCGTGAAGCTCTTCTCTGGTCAGACTCCTAGCATCAATTCCCTCCTCTCCAATCTTTTGAGAGCCTGCAACATCTACTTGAATAATGGACACGATCTAAAGGTGGCCAACCTTTAGCAATATTCTCATCGAGGGGACCATTGGCGTACTTGGAATACCACACACAATGATCTCAATCTCAACAATGATTTCCCCTTAATCCCATCGCAGGATATTGTCATTCAGAGGAAAATTCAAATGCACGAAGGCCGAGACATTCTGGGATGGGGAAACTCTACCACATGCACCTTCTCAATAAAAGAATCCTATCATCTCAAGGCACGCTTCCATACCTTTCCCAACGATCCAGTATGGAAGACCATCTGAACCTCGTGATTATGTCTGAAAGTCTTTATTTTTCTATGGTTATTAATCCAAAACAAAATATTGACTTGGGAAAATCTCCGGAAGAAGGGTTTTATTGGTCCCTCCGCCTGTCCTTTATGTGTACAACAGGAGGAAACCATGGAACATCTCCTGAATCAATGCTCTTTCAGTCGAGAGATCTCGGACAAAGTGGCTCTCATCATGAGAAGGAAAGATCGAAAAGGAGACAACATCATTCACACCATTGAAAGATGGAGACCAAAGCCTTACAACAATCCCATCCTGGATAGAATATGGCTATTCCTCCTTAGATTTGTTTTCTGTAATCTCTAGAAAGAACGAAACGGAAGAGTCTTTCAATCTAGGAGAGAAACAACGACTTCTGTTTTGGAGAGAATTTATTCAAATTCCGAGGAAACAGTTCACCTGCAACGATGGACAGAGGAGGACCTCAAATGTTCTCCTAGTGAAAAATTTGATCTCTCTTAATTGTATCTTAAGATCAACTCCCCCCACCCATCATGGCCCTTCCTCTAGATTTTTTTCTCCTCAAATATCCACTCAGTGGCAATTCTAGTAAATATTAAAAACTTAACAGAAAAGTCCAAAATTATTTAAAGGAAAAAAATCTAATGTCCAAAGTAATTTTTTTTAAAACATATATTTAAATTTATTTTCAAAAATTCATATTAATAATATTAAAATAATACTTTTAATAATTTTAATATATTATATACATATTTTATACAGATGGAATTTTGATATATATATATATATATATATATATATATATATATATATATAATTTTATTTTCATTAAAAAATATAGTATATTTATTTACACAAAAATTTTAAAAAATTATGAAATATCAATTTCTTTACTAATTAAAATTGTTTGCTTAAATTGTTCATTATATATATATATATATCTTTACGGTATATAAAACCGGGTATATTTATATGTTTGATATGTTACAATGGGAGGTAAAAAAAGAATGTAATACCAATCATAAAATAAACAAATCATCCCAATTTAAGATGATGTCCTTTTATTTTGAGTAATGGTTGGTTGGTTGGTGCATTTACGAAGGAGCTGAAGATGCCTAGTATCTTGTCCATAGTTCGAATAAGAAATGTTGATGTATATGAGAGGAGAAGCAATGTGAAGTAGAATGTTGCTCTTGGAGGAAAACATGAATGTTGCGGATGACTAGTAAATAGAGTTGATGGTGTGCTATGACAAGTGTTCACGGTGAGCACAAAATACTAGCTAAATATATAAATTATATATATATAAATTATATATATATATATATATATATATCAATTGTATATATATATATATATATATATATATATATATATATCAATTGTATATATATGTAGGTTGGTTGTTGAGAGGTGAAAATGGCCATGGTTGGTTACCAACAATGATTAGAGTATAAATCCAAGTTTATTTCCACCACAAATCTATTCATGTTTTTTGAACCAATCACATAGTTGTTGGGTTGATTAGAGTATAAATCCAAATTTATTTCCACCACAAATTCATTCATGTTTTTTGAAACAATCACATAATTGTTGGGTTGGAACCTTGCACTATCATGATATTATGGCAGCTAAAGCTTTATGTGTTGTGGAGATACAACTCTCTCTAATTATGTTATAGAAACCACATGTGTATCGTCCATGGGTTTTGCGATAGTATAAATCAACCACATGGTGTTGGATTGCATAGAAAACTATGTGTGTCATGTGGTACTAGAACCAGACAGTGGATTGTTGGAATGAGACATGGAATAATATCATGGTCTTTTGGATGATGCATGATGAGTGAAGGAATTTGCATGCATGAAATTTACCATAGGGCCAAATGGTTTGTGGAATGGAATATATATAAAGTAAGGTAACATAATTGTTACACTTGGGAAAGAGTATGAGAGCCTTTGCGACTTGTCTCTATGGAAATAGTTGTCATAATTATATGTAGTGGTTATGGTGAGGTTAACTAAATAGATGGTATAGAAGAACCAATTTGATAGATACTAATTTATGTCAATAAGAGTCTCAACATGACAATGGAAACTTCAGTAATTTTCCTATAACATGTAGAAAGAGATGAAGGCTTGCCATATACAAGTATTTTTTGAAATGTTAGTTGACATAAACGTAAAGATGGTTGTCACCCCATAGAAGAAAGAAACATGGGCAAGAGAGTGATACTAGATGAATAACAAATGGTGATGGCTAGACCATGAGCCAAACTTAGATGAGGGTTATAATATGTAAAACGAAAAAATAAAGGTCATGTGGGCCTTAACTAGCTATTTATGGCCGAGTGCTCCATACCTCTAAGATGAGTATTATTATTGGATGTTGAAGGTGTGTATGACACATATATAGTGGGATCAATGTGTGTATGTGTCAAGAGGTTAGGTATTGATATAATAGAATGATGACATTAATGATTACATGGAGAATCATTATCCTCAATAAGAAAGGAAGTTGTTGATATCATGAGATTTGGATGTGGCAAAGATTCCTCTTGGAGATCACTATGAGGCATGAGGTGAAGATTGTGTTCAAGGTTGGTTTCTTTGTCAACAATTTGGGATATTTGTCACTAAAGGGAAATGAAGGATTGGATTGGAATGAGGGCATGTTGTACATTGATTTGGTTTCTTTTGAACATAACCTGATTTAAGTGATCCATGAAAATAAAATTTGCTTTTCCAATGGGGAAAGAAGAAGTGCCAAAAGTTGGTGGTATTTGTTAGGTGGTTCCTTGTAGGTTGTAGTGACCTACTTGAACTCTGTCTCCATCGGGGAACTATCTTTCATATGAATCAAAGCTAAATAAAGTGGGGGGATAGTGAGAATAATAGTAAGCAAATCCTGAACCAAGGATGGTCATAGGGATGGAACAACTTGTTGGAAGATTGGTTGTTTTCATTGATGTCAACCCTAGTCATGGGTTTTGGACCGCAAGATTGATGAAGGTATTTGTACATGAACGAAAATGTGCATGCATATACAACACCATGGATGGATAGTATACATCATGTTGTTTCCGGTGGTATGTGGCATGTCACGTGGATCTTCATGGTTGAGGAGAAATGAAATTTTGAAGAAGACAAAGTGAATTGAAGAAGGAAGTACATGTAGGCCCTGAAGATAATTAAAGAAAAGAATTACAAAATAAGAAAGTGTCAGGTCGACCCTAATGTTAAAAGGAAGTGACATAAATGGTATAAATACATATCATTATACATTCATTTGATGCACAAGTCGAATTTAAGAGGAAATCAGAAGTAAAGAAGTTCGTATTTCAAGGGAGGATGAAGTCTTTTGGTGATGTGTTCTAAGGTATGTTATTTACAGGTCATATTACCATTTTTGCTATAATTTTTTTTCTAGAGCGATTCAGATGCCGAAATTGCTATGGTATTGAGAAGACATATCAAGGTACCTATGGTAATATTTTTAGCTCTTTATTCACTATAATTATGGAGATACACTCTATGGAGGATAGGGTTTTTGACCAGTCTTGAAGCTAGTCATAAACAGGTGTTCTGAGTAAACCATTCATAACTTATTTCTAGAGAATCCAAATGAAGTGAAACCAATTTCATTGGAAATAGTACGGATTTTAGTTTCTTGTGTGCAAGTTTTGAGAATCCGATATTAAATATTGAGCGTGGGGCATTCTATACAAATTTTCTCTCCTGAATAAACCAGAATTGAATAAAGTCTGCCATTCTTTCTATATATTCTTTTTGGGGAGTATTCAAGGAGTGAAACTTGAAGGAGTTTCAGAGAATACATTGAGTAATATTATCTATGGGATCAGAATATTCCAAGAATTGAAAAATTATAGAAGTTCAGGAATTCTCAGGAAGCATTATCAGGTTCTATGTGATGGTTGGTTGATGGTTATGATTTAATGTAAGGTTTTATTATCTCTCATATATTCTTGGGTGGAATGAAGGGGAAAGGATGGAGAGTTCAACTCTCTCTTGATATTGGAGGATTGTATGTTCCTCTTGGAGGTTTATCCCTCCCTTTACATTTGGAAGTTGTAGCTACTTTTGGAAGTCATTACATCCCTTGAACAATAACTATTGATTATTTCTCATATATTGTGCATGGTGTATTGTGGTGTATTGGTGTAAATCTTACACTATTGTTCATTACTCATTGGATATAATTGAATGGTTTAAGTATAAGTTGAAAATGTTTTTAAATTGTACTTGATACTGATTCACCCCCCTCTCAGTATCAACAATTGGTATCAGAGAAGGTTGCCTTCAGTACAGCTTAACCACTAGAAGGAAGATCCTAAGAAGAAATGGAAGACAAAATTCCAAATGGGATTCCACCATTTGATGGAAGCAATTTTGAATATTAGAGTAATATAATGGAAAATTACTTGAAAGATATTGGGGCAGATGTTTGGTTCTCAGTTGCTTCAGGATACAATTATTTGAAGAAACCAAATACTGCAGCTCAGAAGGAAGCAAAAAGGAAAAACAAATTGGAAATAGATACCATCCTGGATGGATTGATAGATTCAGTGAAATCCAAGGTGGGATCATGTGAATCATCAAAATATATTTGGGACAAGCTACAAGACCTTTATGCAAGGGAAGAATCAGTAGAAGATGAAGAAGTTGAAGAAAATTACAACATCTCAGATTTCAAAGAAGCAAATAGAGGTCAGTTCTTTTGCTTTAATTGTGAAGGAGTAGGACATGTTGAATTTGAATGTACTCATCCAAGGATTAAAAGAGATGAAACTGAAGAAGAAAATTCCAATGAAGAGGAAGAAAATCATGAAGCATAAATTTTTCAACAAGAAGATGAGAATCTTAAAAAATTGAAGCATGTTGAGATTGAAAATAGCAAGCTCAAAGACATGCATAGAAAACTAAGAAGTGAATTGGGTAGTTGTGAAAACACAGTTGTAAGATTGAATAAATAATTAGAATACTTTGAGAAACTAAGAGAAGAAACCATTTCCTTGAAAACTCTACTCGAAGAAGAAAGAAGAATAGGAGAAGTAAGGAATTTTCAAATGATGAACAAAGAAGAAGATTGTGGGAAACTTGAACAAGAAGTTGTCTCATTGAGGAAGAGCTTAAGAAACTCTCAAGTGCCAAAATACTTAACACATATTTGATGCATGGGTGAAACTTCATACAAAGAAGATGCAAATACCAACAAGAAGTTTGAAGAAAGAGATACATAGACAATTCATGAGAAGTGGACCAAGATACCAAAATGAAGGAATGATTACAAAAGAGATGAATATCCAAGAAGACCTCCTACCTTCAGGAATCAAAGAAGCTTCAATCAGTATGAAGGAATCTACAAAAGAGTAGATCATGAACCCAGATGGACTACATCACAAAGAAGGTCACTTACTCCAAGGTGTCACAATTTCTTTCTTGGTCATTGTTATACTTGCAAAAATTTTGGACATAAGACAATTAATTGCAAAATCGATGAAAGGAATAGATACACAAGAAACATGAATGGTTTAAATAGAAGATATATAAATAATTGTGGATTTGTCAACAAAAGTTATAATTCATTTTCCCCATTGATGGCCAAAAATATTGTGTGCTACAAATGTCATTATCTCGGTCACAAAGCACGGGATTGCAGATACATGAATGGACATGTCCCTATGCCAACCATAGTATGGGCAAGGAAAGAGATTCCAAACAATGAAGATTGTCGAATAACATTGACCACTGAAAAATGTAAAGAAGAAGATGAATGGTACTTAGACAGTGGATGCTCTTCACACATGAGCAGGGATCAAGACAAATTCATCATCTTGAAGAGAAAGGGTGGCAATGTTTCATTTTGAGATGACTCATCTGCCAAAATACTTGGAGAAGGTGTAGTAGATATTGGAAGAAAAAATGTAAAAGAAAATAATGTCCTATTGGTTGAAGACTTGAAGCATAATCTAATATGTGTTAGTAAAATGTGTGATTAAGGATACACTCTTACATTTGACTCCCGAAATTGTAAAATCAGAGAAAATAACTCAGGAAGATTGGTTGCAACTGCAACAAGAAGGCCGAACAACATATACATCCTAGACATGAAGAAGAGAGAGAAGACAGAAGCCACAAAAAAGGATTCCAAGGAATAAAAAGTCCCAAAGACCAAAAATAAGGATGAAGTATTATTGAGTGCCACATGTTCAAGGGGAGCAGCCCCAAAGAAGAGAGTTACCTTTTTTCATTAAACTCAGGGGGAGCAACCCTACACTTTGCCATTTATGTCAAAGGGGGAGAGAAATTGGGATCATGATGATAGTGGGAGCATGAGTGTTGTCATCAATGAAAAAGGGGGAGATTGTTGGAAGATTGGTTGTTGTCATTGATGTCAACCCTAGTCATGGGTTTTGGATCGCAAGATTGATGAAGGTATTTGGACATGAAGGAAAATGCACATGTAGATATAAAACCCATGGATGTATATTATACATCATGTTGTTTTCGTTGGTATGTGGCATGTCACGTGAATCCTTATGGTTGAGGAGAAATGAATTTTTGAAGTTGACAAAGTCAATTGAAGAAGGAAGTACATGTAGGCCCTGAAGATAATTAAAGAAAAGAATTACAAAATAAGAAAGTGTCAGGTCGGCCCTAATGTTAAAAGGAAGTGTCATAAATGGTATAAATACATATCATTATACATTCATTTGATACACAAGTCAAATTTCAAAGGGAATCAGAAGTAAAGAAGGCCGGATTTCAAGGGAGGATGAAGTCTTTTGGTGATGTGTTGTAAGGTATGTTATTTACAGGTCATCTTACCATTTTCGCTATAATGTTTTTTCTAGAATGATTCAGATGCTAAAATTGCTATGGTATTGAGGAGACATATCAAGGTACCTTTGGTAAACGTTGTAGTGCTTTATTCACTATAATTATGGAGATACACTCTGTGGAAGATAGGGTTTTTGACCAGTCCTGAAGCTATTCATAAACAAGTGTTCTAGGTAAAAAAGTCATAACTTCTTCATAGAGAATCCAAATGAAGTGAAACTAATTTCATTAGAAATAGTACGGACTTTAGTTTCTTGTGTGCGAGTTTCATAATATGATGTTAAATATTGAGCACGGGGCATTCGATACAAGTTTTCTTTCCTAAATAAACTAGAATTGAATAAAGTCTACCATTCTTTCTATATCTTCTTTTTGGGGAGGATTAAAGGGGTGAAACTTGGAGGAATTTCAGAGAATACATTGAGTAATATTATATATAGGATCAGAGTATTCCAAGAATTGAATAATTATAAAAGTTCAAGAAGTCTCATGAACAATTATCAAGTTTTGTGTGATGGTTGGTTGATGGTGATGATTTAATGTAAAGTTTTATTACCTCTCATATATTCTTGGGTGGAAGTAAGGGGAAATGATGGAGAGTTAAACTCTCTCTTGATATTGGAGGATTGTATCTTCCTTTTGGAGGTTTATCACTCCCTTTACATTTGGAAGCTGTAGCTACCTTTGGAAGTCATTACTTCCCTTGAACAATAACTATTGATTATTTCTCATATATTGTGCATGGTGTATTGTGGTGTATTGGTGTAACTCTTACACTATTGTTCATTACTCATTGGATATAATTGAATGGTTTAAGTATAAGTTGAAAAGGTTTTTAAATTGTACTTGATACTGATTCACCCCCCTCTTAGTATCAACACAACTAACTTTGCATATTCTAGGGGATGATGATGCTTGTTAGTTGGGTGATAAAAGAAACATTTACAACATGAAAATTTAGTTCTTTCTTTATAACACCTTTTCTAATATTGGTTATAATGTAACCAACATTCAAAAATGCAATGTGATTATTCAAAATCATCATAAGTGAGCATCATCTTATTTGAAAATTTTCACATGGAACACAACTATAGGGAAATAAGAATCGGTCTCATTGGCATGCAATTTACTTAGTATGATAAAAGGGACATTCTCCCCAATTGTGAGGGTAAGAATGTGAACATGTATTTAACTTGAAGGAGAACATCCTACACTCATTGAAGTTGTAGGGCTTAGATGTTATGGTTTCAAAGGATGAATCTATTGCATAACATTTCAACATGTAATG
Source organism: Picea engelmannii (assembly GCA_009831015.1). Lineage (NCBI taxonomy): Eukaryota > Viridiplantae > Streptophyta > Pinopsida > Pinales > Pinaceae > Picea > Picea engelmannii. Next base: position 198,628 of record ML783481.1, on the reverse strand, counting down.
GGCATAGATCCTCTTTAATAACTACATGGGAAAGGATACATGGATGGGAGAATAAATTAGTGTCACATTTGTAGTGCAAGAAACTAAAGAGGTGGAATGTAGTGATTTTGTTATGAGGATAGTTTTATCCTCCATGGATTTCACTCCATAAGGTGGTAAAAATGGTTAGGTTTGAGAGGAACACCAAGTATAATCATAAGTGAAGGTTGATTCCACTACAAGGAAAACACCATTTAATAGATAGTTTAGCTGAGGATTTTAGTGTCACAAGATTTCGATCAATTATCAATAAATATTTTCCTAAACCTTTGAAATTGATAGTGGAGGTCCTAGTGAATGTTATTTATAATTAAATGATGTATTTTTTATTTAAACGTGATTAAAATTACTTGTTGTACTCATGAAAATGATATGTTTTTAAATCATGAGTGGGTGAGTGCAAGCTAATGATGGTCTCTCATGATGTGTTAGTGGCAATGCAAACCTGGAAAAACAACAATTTGTTAACTTGGAGGGATTATTCAAGGTACTTTTACAATGAATTTGAATATTGTTTAAGAATATGAAACATAGGAAATTGAATTATCTTTCTGAATATACAACTTTGATTCATAGACATTGTGAATAACTAGGTCAAATTTGATTTTTTTCTAACAATGGTATCTTATTTTTCCAACAAAATATAAGGTATATGTTTTCGTTTGTTCAGGTGGTGAGTGTCTTGATGATCAAATTCCATTCCAAAAACTTGTATACTTGTAGAGAACCCATTTTTCCTATGTCATGTATTTTTTGGAAATTTTCATTATTAATCTAATATTTTTTAAAAATGATCAAAGTCAACATATGCCTGAAATTACAATGTCTTTTGTTCGTGCATGATAAAAGTGTCTTAAAATTATTAAAAAAACAAATTATCGTAGGTATCAGTCTCCTCTAGTGTCTCATATGACTCATTTGAGAAATGGTTAAGCCGAGAAAAAGTTATAGCAGAAATAAGAGAGGTATGTATTCTAGGATTTTGATATATGTGAAGCCAAAAATAGATTAAAAAATTAAACATTACTATTTTTTTTAAATTATATATTTGAAATATTCATAGCTGACTTGATCTATGTCTATAATTTTGTCAACAACTAAATTTTTTGTCCTATATAAAAACAACGTTAAAGGCAGAGATATAGAGGGGTATTCACAAAAATGGAGTTTTTTATGAATTTGCAAATCGAACCACTTGGTTTGTCAACCTAAACCTAAATCCAAGCCAACCAATTCATCATATATCTTTTCAATTGCACACAAAAAAAAGAAAAATCAAACAAATGCACACATGCACTAGAAGCGCGCACGCACTCTAGGAACCCGTGTGCGCTCCTAAAAAAATCATTTCCTTCCTTTTGTAACTTTTTCCTCCCTCTCCTACATATATCCCACCCTCTCTATCTCACTCTCACTCTCCCTCACACTCCTATACATGGTAAGACCTAGACATGGAAATATTTAGACATCACAAGTCATGGAAATACGTAGAGCTAGACCTTACCTTGACATGCCTCAGACTCTCACACCCACTCCCTCTCTATCCCCCCTGTATTCCACTATCTCTCTCTCTCTCTGCCCCTTTGTCCCTCACTCCCATCTCTCTTCCACCTATATTCCACCCTTTCTCTCTCTCCTCATTGTTAGTCTCAGTCTCACTTTCTCCACCTCTCTTTCTCTCTTTATTCCCCCTCTCTGGCTCCCTATATATCCCCCTACTACATCTACCCCACCTCTCTATCTCACTCTCACAATCCCTCACACTCCTATACATGGTAAGACCTAGACATGGAAATATTTAGATATCACAAGGCATGGAAGTACCTAGGGATAGACCTTACCTTGACATGCTTCAGACTCTCACACCCACTCCCTCTCTATCCCCCCCTATTCCACTATCTCTCTCTCTCTCTCTCTCTCTCCCTTTGTCCCTCACTCCCATCTCTCTTCTGTTAATATTATGGTAGCTGCAGGAGGTATTTACCCCCATGTGTGAACCTGATGAGAATAGAAGACTCCGGGAAGCAAGAGAAACCCTAATGAGTTGGCTAATAACCCTAGAAGCCTTGTCGGCTCAAGAAGATAATTTATATTAGGCTATTAGCCTCCAAGAGAAGAAGTCGGCCAGAAATAATAATAATATACTGAACAGACACATACCCAGAAGAAGAAGTCAACCCCAACAAAACTGGCAGGATTACTATAAATACAGGGCGCCAGTTCTCATTTGCAGCATCTCAGAATTGCAGTTTCCCAGTTGGTGGGCACTGCAATTGCAGTTTGGTGCGCAGGTTTGGAGGAAGAGCTGGTGCAGCTGGAGCAACAACAAGTTCTCAGTTTTGTCTTGAATATCTCTTGGCTAGGGTTTGGGACTATATGATCATCTTTTGTGATGCGCCATCCTTGGGGATTGATGCACTACTCTTTGTTTGGCTATCTAGCCTAGGGTTTGCTTATGGAGGAATTCTCAGTCAAGGTTAAGGTGCTAGGAGGGAGGCTTCGGCCTGTGGTTGGGTGACGAGGGTATCGTCAATGGTAAAACGAGCACAACATCTTCTATATTCTAACAGGTTATGGGCCCACACCCCTTCAGTCAGCCTAAAACGCTGGAAGGAAACATAGCCACTAGACATTGAGCTCGTTGAGGAACTACCACTAGGGTTACTAGCAGGAGGAATTTCCAAAAGCACTGCAGCTAGGGTTACTAGCAGAAGCAGTTGCAGAAACCCTAAACCTATTGTCGAGGCACCTTAAGTGACGATATTGACCTAATCTTCGGATAGATCAGTGTGCCCTAGCCCAATGCATCTCCTGGTACTCTCAGAAGGTCAAGACGTGAAGTTTGGATTTCTGTTCAAATCTAGGGTTTAACCAAGTCAAGCAATCCATGACGAACTCTATGAAGTCTGAGAACAAGCTAGATGGAGCCTCTAACTTCAGAGCATGGAAGACAAGGATTGACCTCATCCTTGCTAAGAATAAAGTGCTGGATATTGTGAAAGGAAAGATCGTGAAGCCAGATTTTAAA
>ML783481.1:180866-193440 GCA_009831015.1 Picea engelmannii | reverse complement strand
AAGACTCTCCAAACTAGAAGAAGGTACGTAAACATTTATTTTTGTGATTGAAATAACTCTCCAAGTTAGGAGGGAGCATTGAAAATATTATTTATCTTTGTAATTGAAAAATAGTCCAGATTGGACAGATGCTTTCCTGTTCAGAAAGTGGATTGAGATTTCTGAAGGACAGTGACTTCCCATTATAGTTAACATGGGAGGCAGACTGATTGTTGATGTATCATAGACAATGACTTCCCATTGTGGTTAACATGGGGAGTGGTCTAGGACAGTCATTCTTCTTGGCAGTCACTCTGAGTAGTGGTCAAGTAGAATGGTTTTCCTCGTCGGGCAGTCATTCTTTCAAAGTTCACAGTTGTGAGCAGTTTCGAAGAATCGTCCGTTTTGGAGGTTGATGCAGGACAAACATTCCTCGAGGGTTATACATTCTCTCCAAGTTACACTTTAGTGTCAGAGAAATGGCCCAGGGTGGGGAATGGTCCGGACAGTTATTCCTTGAGGGCAGACTCATTCTCTCCAGGTTACACTTTTTTTAGTGTCGGAGGAATGGCCCAGGGTGGGGAGTAGTCCAGGCTCAGTAATCAGGGTCAGTTATTCCTCGAGGGTAGACTCATTCTCTCCAGGTTACACTTTGTTTAGTGTCGGAAGAATGGCCCAGGGTGGGGAATTGTCCAGGACAGTCATTCCTTAGGGAAAACTCATTCCGTCTAGGTTACACTTTGTTTAGTGTCAGAGGAATGGCCCAGGGTAAGGAATGGTCCAAAATTTTCTCGAGGGTGGACTCATTCTCTCCAGGTTACACTTTGTTTAGTGTTAGAGGAATGGCCCAGGGTGAGAAATGGTCCAGGCTCAGAAATCAGAAATAATCCTTCTTCCTTGGTTGAGAAGAATGGGGTAGATAACCTATTGTTGATATTCTATATTGAGGGAAGACATTCTTTCAGATGTCATAGACGTGAGTGAAAGATTGGCCCAGATGATTATTGTTGATATTCTATACTGAGGGCAGACACTCTTTCAGATCTCACAGATGTGAGTGAAAGATTGGCCCAGTTGATTTAGTTTTTATCATAACATTGTTTCTATGCAGATGAAGACTACTGTGGTGGCAGACATTCTTTCAGATCTCACAGACGTGAGTGAAAGATTGGCCTAGATGATACAGTTTTTATCATAACATTTTTTCTATGCAGGATGCTGTCAGATGTTTGTTATGAAGACTATATGACAGTAGATGAGGACTATTGTGGTGAATATGTTTCACCGTTCGCAACCTTACATTGTTGATCAAGTACTTGTGTGTTACTTGATGTGGTAGTTAACCACTGGATTGTAGTTGTGTACTACTATGAATAGACACAGTTGTGTTCTATCCTTTTTCTAATTGCCTTGAAGACTATCAGCAGATTATTGGAGACAATGATCATTCAGATGAATGATGAACAGAGATTTTCCAGATGGAAAATAGTTCAGATCTTTTACTCCTCTTGTATCACTCTATGGTGAGAGTGAATTATCCAACATCATATCTAACTACTTAGATGAAGTATGGTTTCGATAGATGATGCAGCTGATGGTGATGGTGATGCTCATGATCTAGTCATGAAATAGTCTAGATGACTATATTGATGCTACCGGGTAAATGGTATGTTTTGTGCTCAAGTCCATTACCTGTAAATACCTCTCTAGCTAGGAGGGAGTGTTAATATTATGGTAGTTGTGGGAGGTATTTACCCCCATGTGTGAACCTGATGATAATAGAAGACTCCGGGAAGCAAGAGAAACCCTAATGAGTTGGCTAATAACCCTAGAAGCCTTGTCGGCTCAAGAATATAATTTATATTAGGCTATTAGCCTCCAAGAGAAGAAGCCAGCCAGAAATAATAATAATATACTGAACAGACACATACCCAGAAGGAGAAGTCGGCCCCAACAAAACTAGCAGGATCACTATAAATACAGGGCGCCAGTTCTCATTTGCAGCATCTCAGAATTGCAGTTTCCCAGTTGGTGGGCACTGCAGTTGCAGTTTGGTGCGCAGGTTTGGAGGAAGAGCTGGTGCAGCTAGAGCAGCAGCAAGTTCTCAGTTTTGGCTTGAATATCTCTTGGCTAGGGTTTGGGACTATCTGATCAGCTTTTTTGATGCGCCATCCTTGGGGATTGATGCGCTACTCTTTGTTTGGATATCTAGCCTAGGGTTTCCTTCTGGAGGAATTCTCAGTCGAGGTTAAGGTGCTCGGAGGGAGGCTTCGGCCTGTGGTTGGGTGACGAGTGTATCGTCAATGGTAAAACGAGCACAACATCTTCTATATTCTAACATCTTCCACCTATATTACACCCTTTCTCTCTCTCCTCATTGTTTTTCTTACTCTCACTCTCTCTACCCCTCTTTCTCTCTCTATTCCCCCTCTCTGTCTCCCTATGTATCCCTCCCTTCCTCTCATTCTCTCTCTACCCCCATTCTATGTCTCCCTCTATGCTTCCCTTCCTCTCATTATCCCTCTCTCTACCCCCCTATCTTTCTCTCTCTGTCTCCTTATGATAACAGAGTCTTAAAATTATCAAAATATATGTATATATCATAGGTATCGGTCTCCTCTAGTGTCTCATATAACTCATTTGAGAAATGGTTAAGCTGAGAAAAAGTTATAGAAGAAATAAGAGAGGTATGTATTTTAGGATTTTGATATATGTGAAGCCAAAAATAGATTAAAAAAGTAAACAATACTATTTTTTTTTTAATTATATATTTGAAATATTCATATCCAACTTGATCTATTTCTATAATTTTGTCAACAACTAAATTTTTTATCCTATATAAAAACAACGTTAAAGGCAGAGATATAGAGGGGTATTCAAAAAAATGGAGGTTTTTATGAATTTGCAAACCAAACCACTTGGTTTGTCAACCTAAATCTAAATCCAAGCCAACCATGTCAGCATATATCTTTTCAATCCCACCCAAAAAAAAATAATTCAAACAAATGCACACATGCTCTAGGAGCACGCACACACTCTAGGAACCCGTGTGCGCTCCTAAAAAAAGCATTTCCTTCCTTTTATAAAATTTTCCTCTCTCTCCTACATCTACCCCACCCTATCTATCTCACTCTCACTCTCCCTCACACTCCTATATATGGTAAGACCTAGACATGGAAATATTTAGACATCACAAGGCATGGAAATACCTAGAGCTAGACCTTTCATTGACATGCCTCAGACTCTCACACCCACTCCCTCTCTATCCCCCCCCATTATGCTATCTCTCTCTCTCTCTCTCTCTCTCTCTCTCTCTCTGCCCCCTTTGTCCCTCACTCCCATCTCTCTTCCAGCTATAATCCACCCTTTCTCTATCTCCTCATTGTTAGTCTCAGTCTCAGTCTCTCTACCCCTCTTTCTCTCTCTATTCCCCCTCTTTGTCTCCCTATGTATACCCCCCTTCCTCTCATTATCTCTCAACCCCCATTCTATGTCTCCCTCTATGCTTCCCTTCCTCTCACAATCCCTCTCTCTACCCCCTATCTTTCTCTCTCTCATCCCTCTCTATCTCCCTATGATAAAAGGGCCTTAAAATTATCCAAAAAATAATATTATCATAGGTATCGGTCTCCTCTACTTTCTCATATAACTCGTTTGAGAAATAGTTAAGGTGAGAAAAAGTTATAGAAGAAATAATAGAGGTATGTATTTTAGGATTTTGATATATGTGAAGACAAAAATAGATTAAGAAAGTAAGCAATACTATTTTTTTTTCAATTATATATTTCAAATATTCATATCCGACTTGATCTATGTCTATAATTTTGTCAACAACTAAATTTTTTATCCTATATAAAAACAATGTTAAAGGCAGAGATATAGTGGGGTATTCAAAAAAATGGAGGTTTTTATGAATTTGCAAACTGAACCACTTGGTTTGTCAACCTAAACCTAAATCCAAGCCAACCAAGTCAGCAGATATCTTTTCAATCCCACCCAAAAACAATTAATTCAAACAAATGCACACATCCTCTAAGAGTGCGCACACACTCTAGGAACCCATGTGCACTCCTAAAAAAATCATTTCCTTCCTTTTATAACTTTTTCCTCCCTCTCCTACATCTACCCCACCCTCTCTATCTCACTCTCACTCTTCCTCACACTCCTATACATGGTAAGACCTAAACATGGCAAGATTTAAACATCACAAGGCATGGAAATACCTAGAGCTATAACTTACCTTGACATGCCTCAGACTCTCACACCCACTCCCTCTCTATCCCCCCCCTATTCCATTATCTCTCTCTCTCTCTCTCTACCCCTTTGTCCCTCACTCCCATCTCTCCTCCACCTATATTCCACCCTTTCTCTCTCTCCTCATTGTTAGTCCTAGTCTCACTCTCTCTACCCCTCTTTCTCTCTCTATTCCCCCTCTCTGTATACCTATGTATCCCCCCCTTCCTCTCATTATCTCTCTACCCCCATTCTATGTCTCCCTCTATGCTTCCATTCATCTCTCTGCCCCTCTCTCTACCCCCTATCTTTATCTCTCTCATCATTCTCACACTTTGTCTCTACCCCTCTTCTTTGTCTTACTCTCTTCCCACCCTCCTTCCTCTTTGTCTCTGCACCTCCTATTTTTCTTTCTCTCTCCCCCTCTCACACTCTCAGTCACTCTCTCTCTCCCTACATTCCATTATCTCTCATCTATATCTTCTACATCTACCCCTCTCTCCTACATTTACCTCTCTCTCTACTCCCCTCCCTATTTTCTTCTCTCTCCCTCTCACACTCTCACACACTCTCTCTACTCCCTTACTATTCCTTGCTCTCTCTCCCTCCCACACACACTTTCTACTCCCCCTATATGTCTTCCTCTCTTTGACTCCCACACTCTAACACACTCACTCTCTACCTCCCCTCTCTGTCTTCCTCTCTCTCTATCCCTCCCACACTCTAACACACTCACTCTCTACCTCCCCTCTTTTTCTTCCTCTCTCTCCCTCGTACACCCTCGCACACACACTTTCTATTGCCCCTCTATGTCTTCCTTTGTCTCCCTCCCACACTCTCATGCACACATTTTCTATCCCCCCTCTATGTCTTCCTCTCTCACCCTCTCACCCTCCCACACTTTAACACACTCGCTCTCTACCTTGATCCTTTTTCTACATCTCTCTACCTCCCCTCTTTTTATACCTCTCTCTTCCTTCCACATTCCCGCACACGCACTTTCTATCTCCCATTAATCTTTTTATATATCTCTATCCCTCCTTCCTCTCACAATCAGTCTCACTCTCTCTCTGCACCCCATCCTTGTGCAACCCCCGTCTCTTTCTTTCTCTTCCCCCCCCTCTCACACTCACACTTTCTCTCTCTACCCTCCTCATCCCTCTATCTCCCTCCCTACCTCCCATTATCTCTTCTATCTTTATCTCCCAAATCTAACACCTATATCTCTCTCCTATACTCTCCTCCCATTTCTCTCTTTATATATATCTACCCTCTCTTCCCTATATCTCCCCATTTCCTCTCACAATCAGTCTCACTCTCTCTCCACCCCATCCTCCCTTCGTCTCTCTCTCCCTCCATCTCACCATCTCTATGTTCTCTCTTTCATACATCTACCCCTCTCCACTTTATCTCCCCCTTCCTCTCACTCTCTCTCTACCTGCTCTCCTTGTCTCCCTCTCCCTCCCTATCACACACTCAAACACTCCTTGTCTATCCCCCCTCTCTTTATTTCTCTCTCCTCTCTCTAACATTCACAAATTATCTCTCTACCCCCCTCCTCCCTCTATCTTTCCCCCTCACTCCCACTATCTCTCCTCTCTTTTTCTCCTACATTTACCAACTATTTCTCTCTCCCCTCTACTCTCCCCCCATTTCGCTCTTGATATTTCTCTACCCTCCCTTCCATATATCTCCCCCCTTTCTCTCACAATTAGTCTCACTCTCTCTCCACCCTCTCCTCCTTCCCTCTCACTATCTCTATGCTCTCTCTCTCATAAATATACCCCTCCCCACTTTCTCTCCCCCCCTTCCTCTCATTCGCTCTCTACCCACACTCTTTGACTCCCTCTTCCTCTCTCTCACACACTCAAACACTCCTTGTACATCCCCCCTCTCTTTATTTATCTCTCCCCCTATCACACTCACACATTCTCTCTATACCCCCCTCCTCTCTCTATCTCTACCCCTCCCTCTCAGTATCTCTCCTCTCTTTCTCTTCTACATCTACCAACTCTCTCTGTATCTCATTGCTAGTCTCATTGTTAGTCTCATTCTCACTATATCCCCCTCCCTCTCTCTCCTATACTCTCCCCCCATTTCTCTCTTTATATCGCTATATCCCCATTTCCCTCTATCTCCCCCCTTCCTCTCACAATCATTCTCACTCTTTCTCCACCCCTTCATCCCTTCCTCTCTCTCTTCCCATCCCTCACACGATCTCTCCACTCTCTCTCTCTCATACATCTACCCCTCCCCATTATGCGTCCCTTCATCCTCTCACTCTCTCTCTACATGATCTCTTTGTCTCCCTCTCCCTCCCTTTGACACACTCAAATACTCTTTGCCCAACCTCCCTCTCTTTCTTTCTCCTCCCCCCTCTCACACCCACACATTCTATATCTACCCCCATCCTCCCTCTCCCTCCCATTATCTCTCCTTTGTTTCTCTCCTACATATGCCACCTCTTTCTCTCTCTTATTTTTTTAGTATCACTCTCAATATATCCTCATTCCCCTCTCTCTTATACTCTCCCCCCTTTTCTCTCTTTATATCTCTCTATCCCCCTTTCCCTCTATCTCCCTCCTCCTCGCACACTCAGTCTCATTATCTCTCTCCTTTTTGTTAGTATCACTCTCACTCTCTCTTTCTCGCTCTCTCTCTCTCTCCCTCCCCTTCTCCTTCTCTTTTACCCTATATCTACCTCCCTCTCTCTCTGTCCATCTAAAGGAGATGCATGTATCACAACAAATAAAGGATATGTACAACAGAGAAATGTAGCCTCGCCTCTAAGGTGAGCATTAAGATTTTTTTCTTCTTCCAATTGATTACTTATACAAGTACTTATATGAACATGACCATGACCTATACCATCAACTAGATTTGGACCATCACCTAGAACCCCCTAGCTCCATCTAAGCCTACACATAACCTATACTCTACCCTTAATCCCATGCACACCCAAGACATAAGTGCAGTATGTCTATACCTCTTGTTTTATAATGATATTTTATGGATATGACTATTCATGTGAGGTTTAATAATGATCTCACATGATTTACTGATGATTATGGTACGTTGATTCTAATTTTTTATTTTAATATAAGAATAATATTATAGTTTATTCAATATTATTTATTCACAATCAATGTTTGAATCCCTCTCTATATCTCGCCTCTTTGACTCTCTCTCTCTTTAGCTCCATCTATTTCTCTCCCTCCTCCATCCTACCTCCTCTACCCTCGCCTCCTCTCTGCCCCCTTCTCTCTCTCTCCCCCCTCGAAGTATCCTCATCTCTCTCTCTGTGTCTCTCTCTTCATTTATTGTCCCCTTTGTCCCTCCCTCCCACTATCTCTACCGTATTTGTCTCCTACATCTACCACCTCTTTATCTCTCTCCTTGTTGTTACTGTTGTAGGAAAATCTCCCTGCGGACAGGTAGATCACCTCTAGAGCTTGACCTTAACCCTAGATAGAAAAATGATTATCATGGACACTGACTTTCTTTCAAATCTATCTAAACTAACACATGATAAGGAAGGATGATAGAAGTACATGTTTATCGACGTTTGTCCCTGCACGCTCCGAGTTGTGCTCCAATCTTTTGCTCCTTGCTGAGTTCTATGGACAAAACAAGATACGACCACTTCCTACTCTATTGATATTAGCTTGAAAACAGATCTATCACTAAATGATAAGTTCATGTAACATCAGACACAAACTAGAAAGAAACAGGCCAAGCGTGTCATATTAATGAGAGTAACGACAGCAGTACTTACAATCATAGATGCGAATGCGACAGCTTCGTCAAGTCCCCTTCGTCTAACCCTTGCCTGAAAGCTCCACAATCTGGATAACAGCAGCTTCACTGATCACTCTCCTTTGGCTGACTGTCAATTTCCTCCAAGATCATAAGTTTCATATATTCAATTCTTCCCCCTTTTCACCATCATAGAACCTGTTTATATAGGTTAATAGGGGCTTAAACTCTTGAGTTATCATTAGAACAAGTTGGGAACCTTCTCCTTAGATCAGGGATCTGTTGATGAAACCAAGAATTCGAGCACAACTGCCTCCTAATCTCAAATGATCCTCCCCTTATTCTCCTCAATGGGCTAACAACTGACCCATATTAGGGAGTGCTCCCTCAGAAGGGGCATCAGAGCGTTGTAGCGCTCCTTTGTGAGCCTTGGGGAAGTGCCAACGCCCTGAAGATGAGCAGCGCTCCTCCAAAAGGGGCTGGGAGCGTTATAACGCTCCCTGAAGCATTATAGGGGAGCGCCAGCACTTCTGGAGCTGAAGTAGGGGAGCGTTCCCCCTCCAAACCTTTGTTTCAGAGTTCCTTTCAGGTGTCAAGAGTTGTTTGTCTTCAGTAGACCAATTCTCTTCCTTCAAATCAGTCATATGAGATGTTATAAATGCCTCCTTAGTGTCGTTATCATAGCATTATGTCTGAACACCTTTTGCGACACTTGTGACCAACTTGCGACACTTGTGAAAGTTGATGCGACACTTACGACAATTGAGAGGGATAATGCGACACTTATCCAGCTGAGCAATTTTGACGTGTAACAGAATGCCCCCCAAAGTATGAAGTTAGAAGATGCCAACTGATAACTGAAATACTTTGTAGATGCTCAAGCAAGGGTATAGACTCGGAGAACCTGATGGAAGCTGCACACAAACATCCAACAAATATCATGACATATTTCAAAACCCAAGGCAGGCATACCTATGCTTGGATGATTCAAGACTCAGCAGGATATGACCGCCATAAAATACACTGCGGATCCATAATTGTTTTGATAAAAGGGTATAGCCACCAAAGATACAATGTGGATCTATACTCTGATGACTCGGACTGATCGTAGCCACGAAGGATACACAGTGGATCTACGAGATGACAAGACATAGACACGACCAATACAAAGTGGATCTATGTGACAGTATATGTGTTCGTGTCCAATAAAATCTCCTTCGCAGCCTGGGCAAAGTATGTGTCAAAATGATGACTCAACCCAGGGTCTTCTTAACAATCCCAACATGGTACGAATCTGACCATGTGAATAGATGTCTTGATGTCGAACATGGCAGAAACCACTTGATTACCGGTCAATAGTGTGAACCGTTAACAAGTGCGAGGGAGATCATCATTAATGTCAATGATTCCCAAGGTACCCTAGTACATTCCAACAAATGTGAATAAATGAGCTGAGGTCGAACACTTGTGGAATCATCCGATCAGAGGTCAATGATGTAAACCCACTGTCGAATGTGAGGAGGCCTGCCATGGAGGCATGCAGGTCCCAAAGTACTAAATGGTTTCTAAGTATAATTCCTGGATAGTGTGTTGAAGTCGACAGGAATAGACTCGTCGAGGGAGGGCCTTGATGTATCCCCCATCAACGACACGAAATGGACATAGATATGTAATTGGTAGATCAGACGGACATGGACTGACATAGGTTTTGAGGCAAGATATTTGGGATGGTTGACTCTCGAGGTGGATACTTCCCTTGAACACTGAGGCACGACAGAAAAACATGACATGGACCAATACTATGCAGTGGGTACCGTGACTTGTGTCGGGTGACTCAAAGGAGTGAAAGGAAACTCAAAGGATTGGCTCAGTGCAGAGGTTCAGCGGATTATGATATGTGCAAAGTGACAAAGTGCAGTGTTCAAGGGCGACTCTAAGAAATGCTGGATGATGTTCTCAAGAGACTGCTTGGCTTGCTCCTTTCAATTTTTTCCCCCATCCAGATAGACAAGTACCTCTTTTTAATTTTAATGAGCTCGAGGAGGATAACACATGCTCGATATAACTCACCTTCGGTAAGCTCCGCTTCCTTTGTTTAACGAACCGGAAGAAGTAAGGGTTCGGTCCCATATGGGTCTGTCAATGTGTGCTTTAACGAGTCCAAAGACAGAAAACTCGAAGGTTTTTTGGGATTATAGAGTTTGGAAAAACACTTAAAAGAGAACTCTCTCAGTTCCTTTTTTGTATAGTAGTCCAACGAGACCGAAAAAGGGTTAAACTATCGCTCGCAAGACGCTCTTTCTGACCTTTGAACGAGTGTGAAAGGAAGCAAGATCACTCGACAATCTTTTCATATTTAGAGAGTCTGAAAAGGGTTTAAAGGAGACTCCAAGGGGGTTCCTTTTTTGTGTGATCGTATCCATATGGGTGCGAAAAAGAGATAAAAGTTTACCCGGTTGCGTTATCATATTGTCGATCTCGAGAACGAACTAAGACTATGCTCATAAATGCGACAAGGTGAATAATTCATTTGAACTGCCAGTAAACCTGCAATGCCAGAAACTACAAGCCAGAGTTTAGTGAAGTCATTTGCATCATTAGAGAAACCCAAATTGACCATAGCTTATAAAAAATGAAATTTTATATATATCAATTGATTTGAAAACTCATTTACCATTTCATTCGCAAGGATTTTTGGAGTAGTGGAGGCCTTGTTTTTCTCGGTGCCGGAGCTACGATCGACCATTTTTCTCACCGTTCGAACCAGGCAGGTGTTCATCCTTTACTCTTTGAATTGCATGGTTTCAAGTTGATTTTCATGGCATTATTAGTTCAAAACACAAAGCCCTAGGTTGCTCTAGTTGAACCAAATCGGCCTCCTTTTAGAAGTTGATAAAATAGGGGGATTCTTTCACAAAAATGTATTGGGGAAGGGTTGTTAGGATGTCTACACCCTTACAATTGATTAGACCGACCATTTTAGCAAAAGAAACTCACGAAAATTCCCCTCATGGGCCCACGCACCCCCTCAAATCGTTTTGCATTTTTAACGCATTTTAATCATCATTTGGCAAATGATAAAGGGTATGGTGGTTAAAAAGAGTGATTGGTTGCTTTTATATGTTATGGGCATTTGATTTTATGTTTTAAAATGCTTTTTGAAAATCGCCGAAATCACAAAAACATGAGAAATAATGAAATTCTTGATTTTTTGTTTCGTAGGTGTCTTCGGCAATCATGATCGAGTGGAAAGAGAGGGAACACAGGATGGATGATTTAGCCACTCTACGGAGTCCCCGTACGTGGGCCGCTTTGAGGGCCTGTGGCTTGCTCAATTTTTTCAAATTGCAAAAAATGAAGAGAGAGATTCTACTGCTTGAGCACATGATTGGCCTTTGGGACGTTACGGAACAGGGATTCCGTTTTGGTACACAACTCCTAACCATCGAGTTGGAATATGTGTACTTTCTGACCAGCCTCTCAAAAAGAGGGGTCCCCATAGCTTTTGTTGGGCAGAGGGCATTACCTGAGCAGGTGGACATGTATCTGGCACGCCACTGCGTTCCGGGAGCAAGGTTGGTAGGGGGCAGGATCCCTATCAAGGATATACGAGATCTGCCTCTTCGATATATATTATTTTCTATCACGAGTGTGACCGGTAGCACTAGTGCTCATTTGGCATCGAGATCACAGGTGGCCTATGGTGTTCAGTGTTTAGAACCAACACTGTTCAATTGGAGTGCGGCGTTCCTTCAGAATGTGAAGGAACAGATCTCGCGATGCAGGAATGGCCAGAAACAGTTCGGTTATGGCTCGTTCTTAGTCTCATTTTTCTTAGAGCGCATCCCTCAGATGCAGCCTCAGATAGCACTGGCAGTACGACCAGTGGACGAGCCTCGGATGGAGAGGTGGACTATTTTGTCCCCCAGACTAGTCTCAGAGTCAGAGTTTCACTTTACTGGTGACTTCTTCGCCTGGTTGAGACGGCAGTACCTCTGGATAGAGGAATTCCCCTATGCCTACGTAGACTTCCGTGGGAGTATGGACTTGATTTTACCCACGGGGGAAGATTGGGACGAGTCAAGTAAGAGACTAAGCCGTTCCTTGTCTAGTTTTCCATTTTTTAAGTTTTTGATATATATGTATTTTTTTTGGGTATGTAAAAGAGTTTTAACAAATGTTTTTGTTTTCAACATGCAGACAAGGGAGCAGTACGCCCAGTTGATATACCGGTACTAGGGCATCGTGGAGGCACCCCAGCTGCAGCAGATCTGGTGGTACCAGTGATGGGTCTCCGGGAGGTTGAGAGGAACCTCCAAGGCCTTACGATGGGTATCCCTCCTCTGCGGAGGGGGGATGTGCCTTTACGTCTGCAGCGACACACTGTAGGGGTCCCAGAGAATATCAATTCTCTGTTGAGGCATGTAGTGCGTGCAGTAGTGTGTTACTCACAGCACAACGCAGTGCGGGGAGATTAGAGTCTTCCCGTGATCATGTTTTTTGTATGCCTTGTCAGGCGATGTTGTATGGGTGGATGGACCCAATATTTTTCTCTCTTACACACTTTTTGATGTAATGCAAACATTTCAGTCATGCCATATATATA
>ML783481.1:168327-180603 GCA_009831015.1 Picea engelmannii | reverse complement strand
GCCTCCTGAACTCACCACCTGGTCAAATTGGTAAATAACCCAAGCTGCTGAAGCAATGTTCCGGGTATGTCAGCTAGCGCCATCCGCGAACCCAAAAAAGATAGGAAAGGAAGACGTCATCTGCGCATGAAAACACAGGCACAGTCATGAGTGGTAACGGTAAAGACTCGAGCACGCGAAAGAAAAGACACACCAAACTAAAATACAATAATGTACAAAGTACAGATGCTAGGTGATCTAGGCATAGTACGTTTTAAGGTAAAGCCCATTTCGGGGCTCTCCCAAGGAAATTACATCATGGTCTACTAGTTCATAAGCACCTCTGTGTAAAACATGCTTCACGATATAAGGACTGTGCCACATAGGTTCTAACTTTCCTGTTCCCAATTTATCGTGAGATTGGTCATAAACGAGGACTAAGTCTCCCTCTGCGAAGGCTCGAGGTTGGAAATATTTGTCATATTGACTCTTGATTCGTTTCTGATGTGCCTCATTAATGAGAGCAGCATCACGGCGTGTTTCGTCCAGCTTGGATAGGTACAAGAATCGTTCTTCTTCTGCAGAAGTATGGGGTAGGATTTCTACTTTCAATTTTAGTGATGGAATCTCGCACTCGATTGGTAGGACGACCTCAATGCCATAGACCAACTGGAAAGGAGTGAATCCAGTTGAGGTTTTCACAGAGGTGCGATAGGCCCATAGAGCGGAAAACAGTTGTAAATGCCACGATGTCTTGTTTTCCCCTACCATGCATTGGATCATGGATTTTAGGACTTTGTTGATAGCCTCAACTTGTCCGTTCACTTGAGGGTAGTAAGGGGATGAGTTTTCATGGCGAAAACCCAATTTGACATGTAACTCGCTCATCATCTGGTTTTTGAAGTGTGCACCATGGTCGGTGACAATGGCATGTGGTATACCAAAACGAGTAATGATGTGGTTGAAGAGGAATAGAGCTGCAGTACGGCCAACGTTCAGGAAGGTAGGCATAGCCTCAGCCCATTTGGTGAAGTAGTCGACGACGATGATAATGTAACCATGCCCCCCGGCTGAGGTAGGCTTACACTGCATGAAATCGATACCCCATTTGGAAAAGGGGCCGATGGAAATGATGGGGTGCAGCGTAGCAGGGTGGGTACGTGCCTTCTTGTTAAAGATTTGGCAGGGTGGGCATTTTTTTACGGCCTCGATGCAATATTTGAAAATCGAGGGCCAAAAGTAGCTGGCACGTAAGATTTTTTGGGCTGTGGCGATCCCGGAAAGGTGACCACCACAAGTGCCAAGGTGGCAATCATTCAAAACGCATTCGGCCTCTTCGTGAATCAAGCATCACCGAATAATGGTGTCAATTCCACGGCGGTACAAAGTGTCGTCGAGGATGAGATAATGGCGAGAGTGGTGACGGATGCGTTGATGTTCTTCGCGAGAGATGTTGGGCTAAAAACGTTGAGTTTGAAGGTAGAGGAGAATGTCTCTGTACCAAGGATCAGAAGTGCTGATGAGGAAGAGAGATTCGTCGAGGAGAGAATCTCTAGGTTCAATATTTTCATCGGCACAAGGGAGAGCACAGATGAGCTCGGCAAACACCAGGGATTTTTTGGCTCTAGCCTTTGTAAACTCGAGATCAAATTCTTGAAGAATAACGATCCATTTCTAATATTTGCCCCCAAGTACTTGATGTTTCAAGATGTGGTACATGGGGTTGGAGTCTACAATTACCGTGGTGGTGCGTAATAGGATGTAGTGGCGGAATATTTGGACAGCAATGACGGCTGCCATATCCAGTTTCTCAACATGCGAATATCTGAGTTTGGGTACGGATAGACTCTTGCTCAGATAATAAATCACGTGTTCTTCGCCGTTAGAATCCTCTTGAACTAACACCATTGCAATGGTGGAAGTAGAAGTGGCCAAGTAAAGGATATAATCCTTTGTGTATTCGGGAGGATGTAAGAAAGGAGCGTGGGTCAAAGCATGATTGAGAGCATCGAATGACCGTTGGGCAGTGTCATCCCAGATGAAAGGGATGTTATTTTGCAGTAGCCGCATGAATCCCTTAGTGATCTCGGCGTAATTGCAGATGAAACGGCGAAGAAAGTTTGCTTTGCCTTGCAAACTTTGGAGTTGGGTTAAGTTGGTGGGTGGGGGTAAGGCTAGAATGGCCTTGACCTTTAAGGGATCCACCCTGATCCCGTCTTTTGAGACGATGAAACCGAGGAGGCGGCCGGATTCGACGACGAAAATGCATTTAGTGGGTTCAGACGAATACAATAGAAGCGACATCGAAGAAAAATTTCCCGTAAGTGACCAATGTGATCGGGTCGGTTGGATGAATGGGCGGGTAAATCATCGAGGTAAGGTTCTGCGATATGTTTGATGTCGTGGAAAGCGTAGGACATGGCTCGCTAAAAAGTAGCACAAGCATTTTTAAGGCCAAAAGGTAGCTTTCGGTAGGCGAAAGTTCCCCAAGGGCAGATGAAGGTTGTCTTATGTTGATCAGCAGGTAAGATTTCAATCTGGTTATATCCATAAAAGCCATCCATGAAAGAGAAGATTATGCTTCCTGCGCAATTATCGATGATTTGATCGATAAAAGGCGTAGGGTAGTTGTCCTTGGGACAAGATTTGTTGAGATCTCGATAATCTACGCAAACACGGATGGTCCCTTGTTTTTTAGCGACCGGAACGAGGTTAGAGACCCATTCCGTCAAAGGGACAGGGTAGATGAAGCTAGATTTGAGAAGTTTTTCAACTTCTGCCTTTATAGCTGCCATTTTCTTGGGGTGAACCGGGCGGAGTTTCTGTCGAACCGGTTTTGCGTCAGGGTAAGTTTTGATTTCGTGTATGACGATCGAAGGATCGATCCCTGGCATTTCCTTGTAACTCCATGCGAAGACATTGTGGAATTCCTTGAATAAAGCGGTGTAAGAGACCACTTCGTCGGGTGTGCAATTAGCACCAAGGTTGATGTTTTCCACGACACCTTCTTTGATTGAAATGTTAATCGTGACTGTGGTAGAAATGTTGCCCATGTTCCCCTCAGAGAAAGTGTCTTGTGTGAGGATAGGGGATTGTGGAGCATCGGTAACATTGGGGGGAAAGACAGATCGTATGTCTTGGATTTCTTCCAAAGGCGGAAGAAAACAAGGTTCGATGGTGGTTGTCATCCCATGGAAGATCGTCAATGCTAAGCATTTCCATGATAGATTTGTCCGAAGGAAAAATCTGGGAAATGTAATCGATGGCGGATGATAGGGAATCTAACCACAAGGGCACCGAATAAGTATCAGGTGCCAGTGAATGTGAAGTGTTTGAAGAGGGAGAGGCAGATTGAATGGCTACGTATGCTACCTCGGCTGGGCTCAGTGGCATTGTGTCCCCGAGCGCATCGAATTCCAAAGGACTAGGCACAACCCAAGGGTCAGATGATTCCAAGGATTGATAAGGCATAGTCGAGATCATATTGACGGCGGCAAGATGATGTGTGGTGGGTGGAAGTGGTGTAGGGAAGGTACCCATGAGGCTAGAATCTTTCAATAAGCCAACACTAACGCTTTCATACGTAACCAGGTGGTCTCCCAGAATGGGAATGTTGTTGGTAGCAGGGATGCGAGCGTCGGGTGTGCAAAAATCAAGCTGATCGATGGTAACAATTTTGCCTTGATGGGGGAATTGTACGCATCGAAACACCGATGAGGTGACGATGGTCATCGCATAAAACCAACTTCTTCCAAGTAATAGGTTGTAATCAAGGGGTGCATCGACCACCTCGACATCAATGGTAACAGTTTTTCCGCCCAATTGGACAGCTAGGGATTGTAGTAATCCGTGGGGATGGAAACCTCGTCCATCGAAGGCGCGTAACATCGTAGGGGATTTATTAAGGGCAGGTGATTTCAAACCTTTCCAATAGGTTAGAGACATGACACAAGTAGAGACTCCCTCATCCAGGATAGTTCGATGAATTTGTTGGTTATGAACAACAACGTCGATTTGGAAAGCTAGCTGGTGGGAGAGTCGCGGTTGATGATCGTCCAAATTAAACGTGATGTAGTTTGATGACTCGGGATCGAAAGCGCCAATGGCAGCTAAGAGCGTCCTACGTTGATTTGGACAGTGTTGTAGAACTTCCAACGCGGACATGGCACACGGGGCTTGGGCCAAATCTTCTACAATATTGTAGTTTTGGGCAGCCCGTGAATTAAGATTGAAAGTGGATTTTCGGATGGTGCTCTTAGGAGGGCGTAAGATGGAGTCAAAAGAAGGTTTCTCAATCTGAAGTGGCCCGGATGGAGGGCTGGCAGATGGAGGATTAACAGAGGATGGTAAAGGATCTGGCGAAGAACCATTAGCAGTCTTCGGCTTATCATGTTTAACTGGTGTGTCGTATGTCGCAGAACGAGTGGTTAGATTAACCCCGTTGAACATGTAAATGTGTGTGCTTGTCGAGGATTCATCGTGGGGTTGGTTGGAATTGTCCCCAAGCGTGGGGGTTTGTGCAACCAACGATTGTTGCTGTGGAAAAGGCTGAGTAAGCACAACGGATTGCGAATTTCCCTTGAAAAGTTTGGCCTCTTCATCGCGATGTGGGCAATCTCGAGTGTAGTGATCGTCACCACAAATGAGACACAGGAATTTCGGTTTTCGCTGTGGTTGTTTTCCGGCAGCAGGGGTTTGTGGTTGGGTTTTGGGTTGTTCGCTATTATTGTTCTTCTTTGTTTTGTTTCTCGCTTTCTTCTTGCCCCCGAGTTGTTGTGAAGGGGTTGATTGGACCACATTCATATTAGAGACTTGAGTTGGGGGGGGGGGGTAGAAGAGGGTGCAGTCGAACTGGGAGAAACCGTCGAAGCGGGCCGCTGAATCGTTCCAGTGGAATGGGTGGTAGATTGAGTTTTGACGGAGCCAATAACTCCATCCGCATGCGAAGCAGTCGATGGTTTGGATGGATCGTTAGTGGCACGGGTAGCATTCGGTATCAACTCATACAGAGTACAGGATTGTGAATAGACTAAGTCTAGGTACTGAGCTCGGGTGATGGCTTCTTCTTCGGTAACTACGCCACCCATGGAAACATCACGAGCAATCTGGGGTAATAGTGATTTCGTGAACCATTCTGCTAATAATTGGTCGGGGATGACCGCTTTAATTAGCCTTCGTCGTCATCTCCATTCATGGATATGATCGGAGATGTGTATGGAAGTTGTCTGACGAAGGGAGGTTAATAGTTCAGTACCCGTCTCGTATCGAATGGGTAGTTGGAAATGCGTGAGGAAGGACATGGCGAGAGAGTTGAAATCGTGAAAGGATGCACGTGGTAATTCAATATACCATTTCACGGCGGAACCCGTAAGTGTTCGTTGGAAAAGACGTAAACGAATCGAATCATCCATGAGGGAGTTGGATGAACACCACAAATGGAAGGTCATTACGTGGTTGTTTGGGTCTTCTCCCGATTTTTCGTCGAATTTCGGGATATCAGAGGGAAGTTTTGTTGGAATGGCTGGCCAAACCGTAGAATGATGAATGGGATCATTCGTTAACCGAGACAAATCTGGAAGATCTAGGGTAGCCAGAAAAGGTAGTTGCTGGTTAACTTGTGGGTAATGCTGGTGTGGCAGAGGGACACCAGTGGGGCCCAATACTGGGTTATGTGGATAATTATAACTCATGGGCCCTCTCATGTTGGGTTGGTTTTGACCAAAGTACATAGGATTTGAGATGTTTTGAGGAGTGTTTGTGAGCGGAGGATAACCGGATGGGTTTTTTGGATTATATTTTGGGTTGGGCATTTGTCCATGAGGGGGTTGTTGCGAAGTCTGAACGTTTTTCCCTGTGGAGGCATGTGGGTTTCCTTGAAAAGGGACACTCCATGGGTTAGGTGCAACGGGCACATTTTGTCCCATGGAGGCATGCAGATTTCCTTGAAAAGGGACGCTCCACAGATTAGGTGCGGCGGGCACATTTTGTCCCATGGAGGCATGTGGATTTCCTTGAAAAGGGACGCTCCACGGATTGGGCACGACGGACACGTTTTGTCCGTGTGGTTGATGGTGGACTCCGACTTGAGGCTGCCCCCCAGCATGAGGGTGCCCCCCGAATGGAATTTTTCCTCCGGTGGGAGGACGCCCCCCAGCTTGAGGTAGAGTGCCCGAGATTTGAGGGCCAGACGTAAAAGATTGACCAGTATTGCCGATTGGGTTAGGTCCACCATGGACAGTCCCTCCAGGTTGTTGGATAGGTATGGAACTTCCCGGTACAATTTGAGTAGTGGTTTGGGTAGTGGTGATAGCGGATGTGTTCAGTGCCCTAAATCCAAAAGGGAGATTAGGTCTTGGTGTTACAGGTGTGCCAATCGGGGCTTGATTAACTACCGCATTACCGGCACGGATAGTCAAAATGTGCAGGGTCAGTGTCGAATGGGCCGTCTGGAGGGGAATTGTAGACCTTGGGCCAACAAACGGTACGTTCGGACCAACGGGTGGTGTGGCTATAAAAGTGGTGGCATCGGTAAAATGATTTGGTGGTACGGTGTAGGAAGAATATGCGTCGGCACCTTCTCCTGTTCCATATAGATCTTGCACCAAGCGTGGTGGACTTCGAACAACGTCTGCAGTCCAAAAAGGGTCATTGGATAAAGGGTTTTGAGGAGAACTGGCTGGAATGTCAGCAGGGTTTATGACAGTAAATTATCCAGCGAAATTCAGGTGGAGGATCTATCGTTCGTATCCCTCCGGAATGCGATAAGCTTCCGGGGATTCCGAGACAATTCGAAAGTTCTCCAAAGGAATGGGAACTTCTTCCTGGGAAGCTGTAGTGTTTTGAACCTCGCTCTGTTGAGGAGATTGCTTCGTGGAATGAGGGGGAAAAGGGGTGTCTCCTTCCATATTTTCTGGAGGAAGTCCCTGTAGCCTCCGCGAACAGCGTGGAGGGTTGATGTTGGCAGAAAAGAGTCGACGAAATAAATCTATGGCCAACTAGCGAAAAGAAACAGCACACACTAAAAAATCTAAGAATCACAACCAAGCAAACAGGAGCTTCTTTTGATGACCGTACTAGTTGATGATGAAATCCAACGTCGTGTGATCAAGTCCAGAAGGGGTGGGGATAGGGTGGAACAGTTACAATGGCAACCTGCTTAACGGACTTACGCCTTGGTGCAAGATTCCACGCAGTAATTGTGGATTTACCCTCCAAGGAGCCCGAGTGAGTTTGACCAATGTCTGATCCAGGTACAGTGAGACTTCCCGTCACCGTCACCTTGTGTAAGACCCTAAAGATAATGGCCACTAAGGTTACCAATTTGCAGTCATCCCCCGGGCGGGAACAGTCGACAGTTCGATCCGAACGTACGGGCAGGGTATCAAGCCCGAAACCAACTAAAAGGCTTCCACGCAGTAATTGTGGATTTACCTCAAAGTGATCCCCATAATATGATCCGACCACCACAATCAATTAAACCACGGAGGGTTAGTCCCCGTAGCTTACCCGAATGCAACCTCGTGCGTAACCCTTGTGTGAGAGGGGGATCCTAGGCAGACTTATACGATAACTGGATTTACTCTCCTTAACTCAGGATGCTAATGTTTGTTTTGAAAACTTTGGAGAGTTATGCTCACAGCCCTAATCCAAGGTACTACACCTATTCTACTGTTGGTGGAGGATTCTAGCAAAGAAAAATTTCTAGATAACTTTTAATTAGCGTTGATTTTTATGGTTGTTCTTTACGCAAAGGGGTGCATGGAAGTGAAACAAATGGAATTATGACTCTGACCCAAAGAGTGCATCAAGCATGACAAGCAATCATTCCCTTTCTATGAACATATAGCTAAGGGAGAGAGAGAGTTCTTTAACTAACAAGCACAATTGTGGAATGCCCTCAAACGATTCTTTTTCTCAATCAAATCCTGATGTAATGCAAAAACTTCTTAAATGCCTTCTAATATGCTCAATCAGTCATGAAGATATCTTTATTGTTTGCGTATGGATGATGATCAATACAACACAATGCTTATCTTTTCTAATTATCTTCTTGGTACGAACGAAAACCAAACTAGCATAAGCAAAAGTCACACAAACAATACACCCTTCGTAGTAATCAAAACGAAAAAGCGAAAGAAAAAGAAACAATCAAAGAAAAAAAAAAAAAATCACACCCAAAAAGCAAGTGTTGAAGAATAATGACCTTGATCAAAATCAAGACAAAGAGGTCTGTAGGCCTTTGATGACCTTCACCAGGGCTTTTACCTCAGCTGATGAGAGGATGAGAACAATGCATAGGTTTTGAACTTCACTCAACAGGGAAAAACTCAATGAAAATAGTGAAGAAGGCTTCAAGATCCAATTAACAAGGTGTTTTATTCTCCAAAGAAGACAGATGTCAGGGTTGAAAAGGAAGACAAATTGACTCACTAGATCACTCAGCAAAAGAGACACAGAGGCAAACCCTAGACAAGGCAATTCTGGAGGGTTTTTTGGCCAAAAAGAGGCTGGCGCTCTGTTGCCAAGGGCAAGGAGCGTTATAGCACTCTGTGAAAATCCTTCAGGAGCACTGGCGCTCTGTTAACAGTAGGACAGGGGCGCTAGGGTTTCAAAGCTCCAGAAATGTCAAAAAATTTCAAAAATTGAGATTCAAACTCGACAAGTATGCTGAATATGATGGGACAAGGAGTCAATTAGCTCATGAAACTAATCAAAACAGGAATACACCAGATCTGAAACAATCAAGGGATAGAACAAGGTCAATGATGAGAAAAATCCAAACAAGAGGTTTCTATTTGAGGCTATCTCCCCAGTGGAGTCGCCAGTTTCTGTTATAGGAAAATCTCCCTGCGGACAGGTAGATCGCCTCTAGAGCTTGACCTTAACCCTAGATAGAAAAATGCTTATCATGGACACTGACTTTCTTTCAAATCTATCTAAACTAACACATGAGAAGGAAGGATGATAGAAGTACCTGTTTATCGACGTTTGTCCCTGCACGCTCCGAGTTGCGCTCCAATCTTTTGCTCCTCGCTGAGTTCTGTGGACAAAACAAGATACGACCACTTCCTACTCTATTGATATTAGCTTGAAAATAGATATATCACTAAATGATAAGTTCATGTAACATCAAACACAAACTAGAAAGAAACAGGCCAAGCGTGTCATATTAATGAGAGTAATGACAGCAGTACTTACAATCGTAGATGTGAATGCGACAACTTTTTCAAGTCCCCTTTGTCTAACCCTTGCCTGAAAGCTCCACAATCTGGATAACAGCAGCTTCACTTATCACTCTCCTTTCGCTGACTGTCAATTTCCTCCAAGATCATAAGTTTCATATATTCAATTCTTCCCCCTTTTCACCATCATGGAACCTATTTATATAGGTTAATAGGGGCTTAACCTCTTGAGTTATCTTTAGAACAAGTTGGGAACCTTCTCCTTAGATCAGGGATCTATTGATGAAACCAAGAATTCGAGCACAACTGCCTCCTAATCTCAAATGATCCTCCCCTTATTCTCCTCAATGGGCTAACAACTGACCCAGATTAGGGAGCGCTCCCTCAGAAGGGGCATCAGAGCATTGTAGCGCTCCTTTGTGAGCCTTGGGGAAGCGCCATCACCCTCAAGATGAGAAGCGCTCCTCCAGAAGGGGCTGGGAGCGTTATAACGCTCCTTGAAGCATTATAGGGGAGCGCCAGCACTTCTGGAGCTTAAGTAGGGGAGTGTTCCCCCTCCAAACCTTTGTTTCAGAGTTCCTTTCAGG
This sequence comes from Picea engelmannii, assembly GCA_009831015.1. Lineage (NCBI taxonomy): Eukaryota > Viridiplantae > Streptophyta > Pinopsida > Pinales > Pinaceae > Picea > Picea engelmannii. The sequence goes on along the minus strand of ML783481.1, from coordinate 170,855 downwards.
TGTCAAGAGTTGTTTGTCCTCAGTAGACCAGTTCTCTTCCTTCAAATCATTCATATGAGATGTTATAAATGCCTCCTTAGTGTCGTTATCATAGCATTATGTCTGAACACCTTTTGCGACACTTGCGAAAGTTGATGCGACACTTACGACAATTGAGAGGGATAATGCGACACTTATCCAGCTGAGCAATTTTGACGTGTAACAGTTAGTATCACTCTCAAACAATTATCTTTATCCACCCTATCACACTCTCAAACAATCCATCTCTATCCCATTCTATATTTAGCTATTACATATAACCCTTTCTCTCTTTCTCCTTGTATCACCCTCTCTCCCCCATGTTGTTAGAAAAATAGGACCGCAGAGCAATAAAATAAATCAAATGCGGAAACAAAACACAGAAGATACACAATACAATAGAGACACAGATTTACGTGGTTCACCCAATGTGGGCTATGTCCACCAGAGAAATTTCTAGGTCCTTCTTTTATTATTATCCAACAAATAAAGGTATACAACCTACAGCAAAACCCACTGTAACTTCCTCTACTTTCTCTACCAGTCTCCTCTCTCAAAATACAATACTCACCATAATGCATAGCCGTAATGCATTTCCCTCATAAGAGGTTTCCTTCTAGGGAAAAAAACCCTAACATAATTTCTACCATTAGATCTATGACCTTATAATGAATGGTCCAAATTTACAATGAAATTACAATATACATTTACAAGGCAATTTTTCCTTCGGGGGCTTTGCCCCCGAACCCTCCATCCAGGGGGATAGGCCCCCCGGACCTTGCATAGGGGGTACCCCCCCTTTACACTTCCCCACATGGAAGAGTGTACATACTTCTGGGGTGTAAATTCTTCATGGGATATAAACATGGCTGAAAGAAAGGACCTCTGAATCAGGGACATAATCAGGCTCCACAACCAACAATCTCCCACTTGGAGACTAATCTCAACAACTCCACCACTATTGTATATGTTGGACTATGAACCTTCTTGGACCTAGAAAATTTCTCATCTTCATATTCATTCTTGAAGACCAACTGAAACTGAGAAGGAACTCAGTTTCTCTCTGGTTACTCCCTTTGTTAACATGTCTGCAGGATTCTAGCTAGTGTGTATCTTTTCCAACTTCAAATGTCCATCTTCCAAGGCGGATCGTATGAAGTGGTACCTCAACTGTATATGCTTAGTATTTGAATGGAAGGTTGAGTTCTTTGCAAGATGAATTGCACTCTCAATGTCACAGTACAACCTACTATTATATTTCTTCTTTCCCAATTCCTCCATAAACCTTTCTAACCAAATCATCTCTTTACTAGCCTCTGTAGCAGCAACATACTCTGCCTTTGTTGTTAAAAGTGAAAAAAACTTTTGCAGTTTTGAAATCCAACTTACTGTTGTTTCACCTATAGTAAAAACATACCCTATGGTGCTCCTCCTACTGTCTTTATCACCTTCCATATATGAATCAACATATCCCTGTAGAAAGGTGTCTAAACCTCCAAAACATAATGCATGAGTAGTAGTACCTCTCAAATACCTGAGAATCCACTTTACTTCCTCCCAATGTTCTTTACCTGGATTGTTCATATACCTTCTCACAACTCCCACTGCATGTGCCATATCTGGTCTTGTGCAAACCATTACATACATCAAGATGCCAACTGTTGATGAATAAGGGACCCTCGACATGTATTCTATCTCCTCCTGTGTCTTGGGACACATTTCCTTAGTTAATTTGAAATGGCTGGCCAAATGTGTACTAACTGGTTTTTCATTCTCCATTCTAAACCTCTCCAACACCTACTCTGTGTACTCACCCTGAGACAATGTCAATTTGTGATTTTTTCTATCTCTTGTTATTCTCATGCCAAGGATTTTCTTTGTAGCACCCAAATCCTTCATCGCAAATGAATTGGCTAATTTATTCTTGAGAATACTTATATCATGCATATTAGACCCTACAACAAGCATGTCATATACATACAATAGCAAGATAATGTAACTTCCATTTTCTAGCCTTTTAAAATAAACATAGTGATCAGAATGACATCTACTATAACCCTGTTCTGTCATAAACCTGTCAAACTTCAAATACCAGTGACTTGGAGATTGTTTTAGGCCATACAAGCTCTTCTTCAACCTACATACCAAATTTTCCTTCCCTTTGACCTCATACCCATGTGGTTGTTTCATATAAATCTCTTCCTCCAAATCCCCATGCAAAAAAGTTGTTTTTACATCTAACTGTTCAAGATGCAAATCTTCTTCTGCCACAAGACTTAAAATAGTCCTAATTGAAGTCATTTTAACAAAAGGAGAAAATATTTCATCAAAATCTATACCTTTCTTTTGTGCAAACCCCTTTACAGTAAGTCTAGCCTTGTACCTCTTTTCTCCTCCATCTTCTTCCTTCAACTTGTAAACCCATTTATTCTGCAATGCTCTTTTTCCCACAGGCAACTGAACCAAGTCCCAAGTCTAGTTATTTTCCAAGGAATCCATTTCCTCTTTCA